>JAOVVA010000041.1:6819621-6836604 GCA_028565275.1 Leiocassis micropogon
TTTATTTCCTATTCCTATTCATAGTCTTCTATTTTTAGGTCACGAGCAGTTGTCTAAGCATTTCACTGCATATCGTATGTGACTGTGTATGTGACAAATAAAATATGAATTTGAATTTGAATTTGATGTATGACAAAAGACTCCATAGGCTACCTGATTTTCTATAACCCTACCATAATACAACCAAAATACAAATGAAGTATAACCATTGTTATCATAAAAAAGCGGATATTGGACAAGTGTAACAAACTAGGCCATAATAAGTACTCTTACTAGTCCGTTATAGTTCTTACTGTGTGCTTCTCTGTGATGAACCCCATGCAATTTTATTTATTAATTGATTTTTTCATGAATTTGCTAGTGCATTGAACTGTACTAAAATGAAAAGTGGCGTTAATAATATTCCTGAATGGTGTTTATGAATACTACAATTAATTGTATTAATTATTAGCATTAAGAATTATTAGAAATTATAAAGGAAAAACTTTTATAATTCTTATGAGCTTGCTCTACAATGCTTAATTATCATTTTAAAAATGATATCTATATGCAATATTTAACTACTTGACAGATTTGTGAGTCTGTATGATCTGTAAACATTCCTCACACCATTAATGAGGTGAATTGGGGATGTGTGACATTAAGGAGTAAAGAGAGAGGTCTTCTCACTCAGTGGAGGGAGGAGGGGTTGATCTTTGACCACCTGACCGGAGCTACAGCGTCTCTCTCTCTCTCTCTCTCTGCGACTGTCTGTCCTTCTCCTGCACACCAACGTGGAGGTGCGAGTCCTTCCCTCACCGGCATCCACTTCATCTTGGCATAGGTAAGCAAAAGCGCCTTCTTTGTTTTTTTTACCTGCTAAAAATGCTTAAAAGTAAATCTTAAATCCTAAACTCAACAGTGTTGTTTTCTTTATAGTTATAGCTAAGCATAGATCTAAGAGAACCAATAAAAAAACTTGCAAAATGTTGTTGCAAAGTGTTGTCTGATCTTTAGACAATAAAGTAAGTATCTCAGTTAATTAATAAACAGACTGATGTTATCTGTTATAATACACTAATGACACTTTCTTGCTCTTGACAGAGCAGCTGTCACATGTGAACACTTTATTTTAAACAAGCTGGGATGCAAATTAAGGCATGGCAGTTTAAAAGAAGCTGATCAAAGATTGTTTATAAAGTTTGCTACATTACATACAATATTAGATTTATACAGTTTATACAAAATTTAAAAACAGTTTAGTTAAAAACATGTTTTATGTGCGCACGCAGTTGTACGCCATGACAGAACGTCTATAAAAGGACTGTTAGGGTAAACGATCCAGGGTTGCTGCTATTCCTGGACATCCTAGTGATAAGCTGTGACAGATGCAAAGACAGGCATGTTGATGCACAATATCTTGCGATAGCAGCTCTTTAAAGAGGGCATTCTGTTTTTTACTCAAATGTTGAACTAACATTATTCTTAGATATAATGTTTGGTAACGGTATAAACATATAAAATGTACACATAGTTTTAAAAGCCAATACCTAACGTTATCTGTCACTTAGTTCTTTATAAAAGGCCAATGTAGTCTTTTATGTGGCATAAAAATGCCTAAAGAATGAAAATCCTATACGTATTTAATACTCAATTTATGCAGGATATTTTAGGCTATATTTTATTTTATATTGTAGTGATACAGTTCTGTAGAAATTATTCTATATTAATTGTTCTATGGAGAACAATTCTTTAAAACAGGTTCTGGTGAAGCTTTACTGATGTCGAAAAAGCTCAGTGAGCGAATTTTTTTTTTTTTTTTGAGCTGATCTGGAAAGCTGAGAAAGAGTACCAAAATGATCCTAGATGTTAATCATTCTTCTTGTCCCTGACAATAAATAAAGATGACAGCATTCAAAGACTGCTCTCCAGTACCCTCTGTCCCAATATTCAGCATGGAATTATGCTGATTGTGATGTACTTTGTCTTCACAATCTTTGCTTGTTCATTTCAAAAGATTCAGTCAGGGCAAACTTTTTTCAACCACTGTTAACAAAATCACATGATAATGACAGCCAACAGCACAGCCTAAAATGAATGAATGGAATGGTGTGAAACATCTCACTTGAATGGCCACAGGTTTTCCACCATTTAAACTAAACATGTCTGTAGGCAGATCTCTTGGGACACAAATGGGACCCAGCATTTGCAGTAATATGTCACACATTTCAAAGAGAATCTACATAAAAGCTCACTTTTACAGATCAATAAAATTTGGATGAAAGTCTTCAGTTTAATTTAAAAATGCTGTTGTCCTTTCTTTAGATTTTAGACTATTATTCTTAATGAGAAGATGAGCTCTTGGGAATTCTGAAAAGCTGATTGAATTTCATATAAAAGGAAACATTTTTTAAACAAAGTAAAAGTTTAATAACATAATAACATGCATATCTTTTTGAAAAGTTTTCATCTTCTCTAGTTCTATAGATCTAAGTTGGGATTTTGTGGAACATCGATGTCATCGAAGATTTTTACCATCATGTTTTTTACCTGTATAGTTTACCTTAAAAAAAGATACAGGAGATTTACCTTTTAATAGTTAAATTGAAATGTATTCCAATGGTTTTAAACATCATGAGACGCAACTATTCTCTTCTCACATTTACTCCCAAATACATTGTAAGATTCATATATGAGGACCATTGGACATTACTCTTTTCTTCCCTTATAAATATATTGACCAAGGTCAGTAGAAAGAAATTTTAAGGCACACAATATTAGAGTTTTGGTCTCAGAAGGTTAATTAAATGGCGCCAATGCTGTGGTTAAAAATGCACAACAAAAGTATGAAATGTCTACCCTTGATGCTACTTGGTTGTAAAAATAAGTATGTTTACTGCAATTATGTCATGCTTATTATTTTAAAATTCCAAATCAAAGAAAACAGTTATTAATCATAAATGTTAAAAGTTCTCTGACAATGACCACTAACATTTGTTCCCCTTATTTTAGGTCTGGGCTGTGACCCCCTGCTACAGTCATGGCACCCAAAAAGAACAAGGCCGCAAAGAAGAATAAAGCAGACATCAATGAGATGACAATCATGGTGGAAGACAGCCCAGTCAATAAAATCAATGGGCTAAACACTCTTCTGGAAGGTGGCAATGGCTTCAGCTGCATCTCAACAGAGGTCAATGACCCTGTCTACGCCCCTAACCTCTTGGAGGGCCTTAGTAACATGAGACAAGACAGCTTCCTGTGTGATCTGACAATAGCAACCAAGTCTAAGTCCTTTGATGTGCACAAAGTTGTTATGGCATCTTGTAGTGAGCATATCCATAACATTCTCAAGAAGGATCCAACCCTTCAAAAGATTGATCTCAATGAGCTGTCCCCAGTTGGTTTGGCCACGGCCATCACATATGCCTACTCTGGAAAACTGACCTTGTCACTCTACACCATTGGCAGCACGATCTCAGCAGCCTTGCTTTTGCAGATCCACACCCTAGTTAAGATGTGCAGTGACTTCCTAATGCAGCAGATAAGTGTTGAAAACTGTATGTATGTAGTCAACATCGCAGATACATACAACCTAAAAGAAACGAAGGAGGCAGCTCAGAAGTTCATGCGAGAGAATTTCATTGAGTTCTCAGAGATGGAACAATTCTTGAAGCTCACCTATGAGCAGATTTGTGACTTCTTAACGGATGACTCCTTGCAACTACCCTCAGAACTCACAGCCTTTCAGATTGCAATCAAATGGTTGGACTTTGATGAGAAGAGACTGAAGTATGCACCAGACCTGTTAACGCACATTCGCTTTGGCACCATTTCAGCCCAGGATCTGGTCAGCCATGTGCAAACTATTCCTAGGATGATGCAGGATCCAGAGTGTCATCGTCTCCTGGTGGATGCGATGAATTACCATCTGCTGCCATACCAACAAAACATCCTGCAGTCTAGAAGAACCAAGGTCCGTGGTGGCCAAAAAGTACTGCTTACTGTCGGTGGACGACCTGCCTTGACCGAAAAATCACTCAGCAGGGACATTCTCTATAGGGATGAGGACAACATTTGGAACAGGCTGGCTGAGATGCCTGCAAAAAGCTTCAATCAGTGTGTGGCTGTCCTGGATGGCTTCCTCTATGTGGCTGGTGGTGAAGATCAGAATGATGCTAGGAACCAAGCAAAGCATGCTGTTAGCAATTTCTGCAGGTAAATGTTTTCCCTGTTGTGTTTCTGTCTGCTTTTTAGAAATTGGCTCAAAATGACTGAGTAAATTAATGTGATTTTTCTACACAGATATGACCCCCGATTTAACTCATGGATCCATCTCACCAGCATGATTCAAAAGCGTACACATTTCAGCATCAACACCTTTAATGGTCTCCTGTTTGCTGTTGGTGGACGCAACTCAGATGGTTGCCAGGCTTCAGTTGAGTGTTATGTCCCATCCTCTAACCAGTGGCAGTTGAAAGCACCCATGGAGGTACCAAGATGCTGTCATGCTAGCACGCTCATTGATGGCAAGATCTTGGTAACTGGAGGGTACATCAACAATGCCTACTCCAGGGCTGTCTGTTCTTATGACCCATCAACAGATAGTTGGCAGGATAAAAACAGCCTGAGCACTCCAAGAGGCTGGCATTGTGCAACCACTGTTGGCGATCGGGCCTATGTTCTTGGTGGTAGCCAGCTTGGAGGGCGCGGAGAGAGGGTTGATGTCTTGCCAGTTGAATGTTTCAACCCTCATTCAGGCCAGTGGAGCTACGTTGCCCCCTTGCACACAGGAGTGAGCACTGCAGGTGTGGCCGCACTGAATAATAAGATTTACCTCCTGGGAGGATGGAACGAGGTAGAGAAAAAGTACAAGAAATGCATTCAGGTATACAACCCCGACCTTAATGAATGGACTGAGGATGATGAGTTGCCCGAGGCTACAGTGGGCATCTCATGCTGTGTTCTTACCATCCCCACTCGTAAAACACGAGAATCCAGGGCTAGCTCAGTATCATCTGCTCCAGTCAGTATATAGGTGACAGGATAGGATAGGGGAATATAGCTATCTTGATAATGCATAATATACATTAAGATTTTCCTTCCAACTGTGAAATATTTTTCACTCTCAGGCCAACCATACACATTTATAAAAATACAACACATTTTTTATAAACAACAATTTTTTTTTTTTTACAAATGTATTGTAATTTCAGTTTCATATTCTATTTTAATTTTAGCAAGCAACGCATATTAAAACAGTATATAAAGGATTACTTCAATGTGGATCAAATCTGGATTGTTCAGTATGCTAAATGGATTTGCAAGTATTAAAATTGTTTAAATTATAAGAACAACAAATTAAAATGAAGTTTTGTTTGGAGATTGATTTGTTTGTGTTGTACAAACAGTGGTAAGAATGTTCTGAATGAGTATATTTAGGCATAATTCACCTAGTAGTTTTTTTTTTTTTAATGGGGCCAAGGCTTATAATTATTTCATCAGCCCTTTCCAATAGATTTTTTCGACATTGGTGCAGTTAACGATACATCATGAAAGGTGTAGAACATGATTTCAAGTCACACAAGTACGATATTTATGTACTGAGTTCCAATGAAGCCAATAATATACAAAAGCTATTTACCTAAAAACCTAAAATCGAACATATTCTTCACTATTGATGAACATTAAATCCTGTGCTTTGTGATGCCATGAGGGGTTTGGTTAAAAATGTAATGGTGTTGAGAACTGAGCATTTCACTTTTGGTGGTCCTACCTACCAGGTGTAGGTGTAATAGAAGCAGTTTACTTTCCTGTCCTACACTTTAATTGACAGTAAACAGTAAAATAAATTTTAAAAAGCCTTTAATGGAATCTTTAGAAAAATCAGAGAGGGAAGGTTCGACAGGAATAGTATGTTGTGTAAAATGACTAAGAGGTTAATGGAATCAAAGATAATTGCCTGAGCTGACTACATAAGCAGTAATGATTTGTGATTATTCCTACCAGCTCACGTATTAAAATATTCATAGGTCCTTGGAAACTGAACAATGTGACAACTGCACAACGACAGTATTGTTTTTAAAATGTGACTGATTTGAGAAGAGAAACATTTGTATTTATGCTGATTCATTGTACATGTTCTGCATATTTATTAAAAAGTTCCTATAAAATGTTGCTGATGTCTTTTTTTATTAGTCTCGATTTCCTGATAAAATTATCATTCACTGACAGACTGACATGTTTTAATTGTTCAACCATTTTACAAGTCTTTCCCATCTTTCCACAATAATACACCTTCCTTTGCTTCTTGACTTCCTTTATTCATATTTAATCAAATTCTTGGCATTTTGTGAACATACTGTACAGTCAGGTCCATAAGTATTAGCATTTTTGCCTCTGTACACCACCATAATAAATGTTAAATTTAAGTTCTGTAATATGATCCACTAAAGTGGATAACCTTTCGGTGCTGCTGAACTAACCAGTGCATTTCTTCCTTTTAGAAATGTACCAGATTGTTAAATTGGTCAGTCTCGATGCTTGCTACTAGGAATCAACTCCAAGTCTTCTATCTCCTTAATATCTGAAAGTCTACACTTCAAGTATATCTTGATTTTTTCATTTCTCATCCACTGTGGTGGTGTACAAAAGGTAGAAATATGTAAAATTTTGATGCCGTCCAAATACTTATGGACCTGGCTGTATATGTTGAAAGTAGTGCATCTACAACCCAAGTTTGTATACAAAATCTGAGCTCTTCTGAGGCTGAAGGAGTTTAAACCAGCTGGTAAGATGATCTACCAGCATTTCTGTTTTTGGCAGCCGATTAGAACAACAGGATTTTAAGAGGGGTCAATACAGGTATGTACAACTCCTCAAGGACATTTTCATTAGAATGTGCCATGTAAACCCATGATATTGGGCTTGACAGCATTAAAATGAAATTCATTCATTTTCTATACCGCTTCATCCTGTGTACAGGGTCATGGGAACCTTGAGCCTATCCTAGGAGACTAAGAGCACAGGGCGGGGGACACCCTGGACAGGATGTCAATCCATTGCAGACCACACACACACACACACACATTACAGGCAATTTGGGAACGGAAATAAACCTAATCAGCATATCTTTGCACTGTGGAGGGAAACTGGAATACATGGAGTAAACCCACCAAGCACAAGGAGAACATGCAAACTCAATGCACACACAAACCCGAGGCGGAACACGAACCCTCACTCCTGGAGGTGCAAGGCCACTGTGCTTACCCCTTCGCCACTGAGCCGCCCAGCATGACAGCATGACATGCAAAAATGTCACAAAATTTAAAAGCTTTATTTCTGATTCAGTCAAAGAACAAAAAAAGAAGAATTGAATTGTGGTGCTGGTCTGATCAAGCCTTAAGGTTTTAAGAGGTTTCAGTAATTTTTTAATTTGCTTAGGAATGTTGTCCAAAAGACAGCACAGTGGCTTAGTGGTTGGCACTGTCGCCTTTCACCTCCAGGGTCGATTCTCGGACAGGTCCAATTCCCACCTCTGTGCGCACAGAGTTTGCATGTTCTCCCTGTGCTTGGTGGGCTTCCCCTGGGTGCTTCAGTTTCCTCCCACAGTCCAAAGACAGGCAGAATAGTCTAACTGGCATTTCCAAATTGCCTGTAGTATGTGTGTGCCCTGTGCTAGATTGGCACCCTGTCCAGGGTGGACCCTGTCTCGTGCCATCCAACCCCCACCCCCACCCCAGAGACCCTGTATACAGGATTAAGCGGTACAGACGATGAGTGCTGTCAAAAAAATAATAATTACTTAAATAACTGGGGCGAAGAAGAAAATAAATCTACCAAAACGATGCTTTTTTTCTAGAAAATACTTTTAAATAAAAAACAAAAGGACGTATAATTTTTTGCAACGTCATGATGAGCGGCGGCTCCAGCACGAACGCCGTTGTCTTGACAACAGCCTACCGACGTTGAACCAGTCTCCGGAAAAAAACCACGGAGAATTGCTTAGTCATGAGATGACGCATCGCGACCTAACGCGGTCACGTGGCCTGTATCAACGTCGAGTCTCGCGCGAGGGGGAACTGTCCTCAAACTGCACTCGGCTTCTCAGTGTGCACGAGGGAGGTACTTTTGTTCACAGTGATTTGCGTAAACCGTGCGAGGAGCTCCGGAGCCTCGGTGTCGCACGCAACAGCACCACTGCCACTGGTCTTTGCTTTTGTCGCATACAACTGCAAGATCTGTTTTTAGCGAGGACGCGACGTATAAAAACGGAAAGGCCTCCCTCTCCTTCTATCTCTCTCTGTGCTAGCAGGCTAGTGAGTGTAACTCATTGTCGCTTCTTTTCATCTCGGGTTAGCGGTTTAGTCATTCATTTATCGCTGAGGTGAGGTTTTAATTTTGTCCTTCGCTAGCACCGAATAAAGTATCTCGCGTCGGTGAGTCTCCTGTCTGTGTGGGGAAGTTTCTGCCGGTCGTGCTAATGGGCTTGCTGTCTCAAGGCTCTCCGCTTAACTGGACAGAAACCAAGAAATATGCCGACCATGTCAGGAAACACGGCATTCTACAGTTTCTCAACATCTACAACAAGGTGAAGGACAGGCAGAAGGATGTGCTAAAATGGGGAGATGAGGTGAGTGAATAGTAACGTTATCCTCTCAAAAGGCAGAAGGGTTTGTTTTAGTTTCCTATTCAAAGCCTTGTGTTGGATATTTAACGTGTAGCTACACGTCTAACGTGTAACTCAGAAACAAAGTTTGGACAGATTATCTTTTCTAAAACCAAAGATCAATGTTAGTGTTTGACTAAAATCACAACGGTCCCTCCTCCCAGTTACAAACACTGGCTAAAAACATACCTCGTGTCTACACACCTTACCTAGTGTCCTGTGGTCCAGAGAGATGAGACTGGACCTGTGCAGCAGGTGCAGAGCCCTACCACAAAACACTTTTACTAAATTCAGTACAAGTATATTGTGTTTGGCTTTGCTGACTATGTCACTCAAGGTAACATCAACATAAAGCACTTTTACAAACCAGTGTGTGATAACATCGCCTTGCTGTCATTTTTAGTTAAGCCTTGGATAATTGCAAAGGGTTTCAGTTTTTCTTTTTGTGTTTATAAGACACAATTTAGCGCTACACTAATAAGACACTAAGACACTTGGTCTTGAAGTTAGGCTTTAAAGTTTTTAAACTCACAGGCACTTCATTTGTATATGTGTATGTCAGTCAGTCGCACTGTCATTATGATATAAAGTCAAATTCCGTTATAAATCATATATATTCCTTGAAAATTTTCAGTTCTTAAAGCGAGAATTTGTGAGATGGGGCGTTTGTGTGTCAAGGTATCACTGTGTTCCCTTAAGGCAGCCCGATGGAGCTCTTGAGTCTCTGCTTCGGGTCTGTGTGCACAGAGTTTGCATGTTTTCCCTGTTCTTTGTGGGTTTCCTTCATGTACTTCGGTTTCTACGGTGTACCCTGTCTAGTGCCCTACTATAGGCTCTAGGCCTCCCACAACCCGCTGTAGGATAAGTGGTAGAGGGAGAGAAAGTGAGTGTATTTTCTTAAAGCTACAACATGCTCCACCCAATCCTTCACCTAGTTCGTGATGAATGTACAAACGTAAGTATGTCCTTTTTGTTTTTTTGTTTTTGAATATACTTTAAGTCATGCAATGACCTGTTAGTCCTCCTTTATGTTTACTGTTAAAACAGCAAATTTCTTCACAGCCCAGAAGGACATGACACATGTTTTTTATGGTCAACGCAGATTGTAAACACATGGAAAAATAACAAGTGGCCTGGACATACTCAAAAAGGTTTTGGAAACGGGTTTAATACGGTCGTGTAAAACTGGTGGACTGTGGTCCAGATCTGGACTAACAGTTCTATCCAGACCCTTATGCTTTTCTGATAAATGAGAGTAATTAATATAACAGAAATCTAGCGCTTTTTTTTCTCTTGAGGTGGCCATGGCTATACGCACCACTTAACCTTTTAAACTCTCGCATTGAATAACTGTATATGGACAGAGTGCAGAAGAAATCAAAGCACGACAGATCATTGCTTGCCCTAACAAAAGAAAAGTAGACAATCAAAACTGAACCTTCAAAGATGGATGGACTGATCAGTATATGTGTATTCTTTCTGGGGGAAGTTTAGAACCAGTTTCTCTCATATGTTCTAAAACATGGGCTTAAAATAAAACAGCAGTGATGTGAAAAGCCATTTTGAGACAAAACCCACAAAAGCAAACATATTTGTAGCTGAGGACCCGTAAAATTTGTGAACTGAGAGTCTGGCATGACTAAGCAACCAGAACCTTTTACCACTTTACCATTTACAGCCCAGCAGCGTGCAAAGGAAGATACAAATACAAGGAAATATACAACTCATCAAAGTTCAAATTGAGTTGAGTAGGCAACCTCCCAATCTGGCAACACGGATTGCTGCAGAGATAGCAGTAGAGCTGATGTGTGTTTGGGTGTTGATTAAAAGCAACATGCTCTCCACCCCTGGCTGTGGACTTCTCTAATTGGTCTGTAATTAAGTCTCATTTAAAAACTTTTAGAAAAGAAGCAGAAAAAAGTTTGGTAGTGTAGCTTTAAATTAATTACACAGAAAGGTTTGTTTCACAATACACTTTTTTTATATCCATATATTTCCTTATCAAGTATGCAAATCTATGCATGTTTAGTTATGCAAGATATGTCCATTTGGAAGTTTACTTTAAGTCAGAATTTCTGTGTGAGTGTGAGAGAGAGAGAGAGAAGTTTGGATTGTATTTTCAGTTACTTTACACATCAAAATGCAAAAATGTTGTACACAGGAAGGATTTTTTTTTAACTGAATGAGTAAAAATTGCAAGCTCCTAAAATATGGGACATAAAATTCATCTGAGCCATACAACACGTAACATAAGAATTTTGTTACTTGTGGTGAGTGCACACTGGAATGTTGTTAGTTTTAGATTAATCCCCTGGCCCGACAGTGGACTCTCTGATGTTGAGATCAGAGATAATAAAGTGTGAAAGATCACAGTGGTGTCCTATATTGTTACTTATTAAAACTTTTTGCTTCAGAATATCTGAGTAGTAGATATATAAAACATTATCTGACTTATTTAAGTACAAAAGTCAGTTAAAGATAAAACTGGCACATAATTTATTAGTGTCACAGTTTATGGTTTAAATCAGTTATTGTTAGGTAAGACACTTAAGATAAACGTTGCTGTTGCAATGTTGTTAGTGTAATATTAACACCAGCCACTCTAGAGGTGGCTGCTAGGACAATTCCATGTTGAACTTTTTACACAGTTGTTTCCTCCCCTCCACAGGTGGAGTACATGTTGGTGGAGCTTGATGCAAAAAATGAAAAGGCATGTCTGGTTCTGAATGGAAACGAAGTTTTGGAGACGCTGCAAGAAAAGGGGGAAATGGTCAACCCCAAGTGAGTCACCACTGCCCTTTATCATGTAAAATTATGCTCATTTCACCTGAGCTTATACTACTATAATTAATTTCCTTTAGTGTAACACACTGTTCCTTAAGCATCAATGTTGTTTGTACTTCACCATGGTCACAAACAATAATTCATTGTTGTGCGGCATATCCACCTTTTTTAAAATGATTGGACAGTAGTAATAATAATAGTTGTAATAATAATAAGCAACTTTGGTGCTTTTTATTGTTCTCTTACAAATCAAAGATTCATCACAGTGCAGCCAAGGTTTTTTTGGTTTGTTTTTTTAATAAGCGTACTGTTGTTACTAGTCATGTATAAAAGATTGAGGGTGGGAAAATCTGCCCATTCTCATGTCAGTGTTTGCACTAGTTTTCCTGATAGGCCACCAATACACCATTGTGTATGTGGAGGAGGTGTGGAGCCTAACCCAGAGCAAGGAAAACAACAGTTTTATAGTAGGGCAGCTGAAAAGCCTTAGCTTTCATGACTACCTCTTGGCTGCACACAGAGAAGAATTATTGCCACAATACTACACATAAGCAGACACTACAACACTTTGCTTACATGTTTTTTTCTTTCCTGTCAGGCTAATCCATGTACGTCTTTTTTGGGTTTTTTTTTTGCACATGCAAATGTGAGTTGGTAGTCTGCTCCTATTCATATTTGTGTATGTTTTATGTTGATCTACAGTGAAGAGGCGTAATGATTATCGTCCAGATGCAAACATGTGATAAGCTGAAAAATGATGCCTGAGTTGATAAGTATGTTGTTTGTACTCTGCAGCCATCCGACGCTGTGGAGGCCAGAGTATGGCAGCTACATGATTGAGGGCACTCCAGGACAGCCTTATGGTGGCACAATGTCCGAGTTCAATACTGTAGAAGACAACATGGGCAAACGGAGGAAGGAGGCTTCTTCTGTGCTCACCGAGGATGAGACTCTGTGCACTATCACGTCATTCCCCAGGTAGCATGGAGCCGACAACATGGAATACAGATTGCAACAACAACTCCTAATCATTTGCATTCACTAGCAGTTGAGTTTCTGTGAAATATTTGACCATAATAATGAACGCGAATACTAGTTTAGTCTCAAGTGCTTGGGCTGAAACATAAGGATGAAGCTGTGCAAAAAAACAAAGAAAATTGAAATTACACTATATGGCTCAATGTTTATGAACACACCCATCCCCCCCAGAAAATCTTAAATATCCTTAGGTTATTACATGCCTCCCATTTCCAATGCTTAAATATTTTCAGTATACTCAGTAGTGGATGCTTACATGTTTAGCAAATATGGAAAAAATGTAAAAGTGTAAAAATGTGTCATTGTTTTTGATGTGATGTCTAGATACCTGTAGCTATCTGAATTATGCAAAACAATTCCTGCTACCTCTTTATCACTCAGATGAGGATGGGTTTCCTGTTGGGGCTGTTTTCTCTCAAGGTTTCTTTCTATTGCCATCTCGGGGAGAATTTCCTTGCCACCGTCGACCTCAGCTCGCTCATCAGGGACAATTTGATCATTTTGATTCATACACATTTTTCACATCATATAAAATTCCCTTTTTTTTTTTAATTCTGTAAAGCTGCTTTGTGACAATGACCACTGTTAAAAGCGCTATACAAATAGAATTAAATTGAAGATGTATCTCTAGATAATAATTAGCCTTTATCTTTTGTTTAACATTAAAAGCATTGTTCTTATGGTATGTTTATAATAAAAATGTTCCTGATGTAGACAAAAAATATAATCAGTTGACAGTCAGACACATGATATCTAAATTGACTATTGTGTAGACATTTCATGTTTGATATCTGAACTCTCTGTTTCAGGTTAGGTTGCCCGGGTTTCACAAAACCTGAATATAGGCCGACACCTGTTGAAAAAGGGGTCAGCAAATCCCTCTTTTTCCCTGATGAGGCCATCAACAAACATCCCCGGTTCAGGTCAGGATTCATACTTTCTTTTGCTTTAAGGTTTTTCATCTCCACAATGTTTTCCAATTCTGTACAGGAGTGGACCCCAAAAGGTTTATCTTATTAGCTCTGTGGAATTTTTATCATAAAGCATAATCTTAAAGTATAGTCTTACAGCCGTTGCTTTATTATTACTGCGGTGCTCTAATTTTCTACAGGTGCATGTAATAACCAAGTTTAGTTGTTCATCTGTTTTAGCAATTTGACCAGGAACATTCGTCACAGAAGGGGGGAGAAGGTGGTGATCAACGTACCAAGTAAGTCAATATCGCTTAGTTTAACATTGTGTGTTTTTAATGCAGTTTTGTTGTTCAAAGAATAAACAAACTCTCCCTCTCTGGGCATGCAGGGCAAAATAAAAAAATGTATAGAGAATAGGGCCGGGACAACACGTCGGCATGTTTAAGGTCGTCGTCAATTATGGTGGCGCCTGGTGAAAATGAGACTTTTACCCCCAAAAAACCCAAACCTGATTATCAAAAGTCTCGTCATTTTGTGCACACCCTGTACAACTGAAATTGCCTACAATAGCAGCATCGAAAAAGCAAGTATGTGCATCTCAAAAGGAAACACCCTGGTGCTGTCTGACCTCAAAATGATGTGACGGCAGCATAAGTATTTATTACAGTTTGTCTGCTTGTTGGTTGGCGTCAATGCCAGATGGTAGCAATTGCGTAACTATCTGGGTTTTACAGACTTAACAGAAGGCTTCATTGAATAGATGCCAACAGCTAGTATGGCAGTGCTGTTTTCCAGTGCGTTTGCAAGTTTTAAGAAGTTTATGTACATATAAACTAAACAACACAAATTTCCAGTACCTATTGGTGCATATCTAGTACATATTGGTGAATGCAACTTGCTGTAATAAATAAAAAGTGCATTTCTAGTTTGCATTTCCTCTTGGCACAAGCTATTATTACCTATATTATTATAACATTGTAATGAATGTAATGAATAGTGTATTTAGGTAATTTATTGTTTAATAGAGTTCAGCTTCTAATAAGTGATAAATATTTTAGACTTTCTGAGAGAAATGCAGAAAGTGATACAGTTAGAGAGAGTTAGATAGACAGTTAAAGAGTTGTATTTATTGGCAAGTCAGCCAAAGCATCAATCAACTAATGACAAAATAATCAATAAAAAAAGACAACAAAATGACTAACTGTTAAATTATCCAATCACCTAAGAAATTTTTTTTTAAAAGTGTTAGTTGCAGCCTTCATAGACAGATGCAGTGCATATTTTGTGAAGTTCACCAGAGAACCTGATATCTATGCATTGTTCAAAAGTGAGGTGGCTTGAAATGTCCTTAAAGTTTTTGCTGTATGGGTGTAATGCTATCCCAGATTGTCTTATAAAATAGAAATGTGAAATGTAGGTTGTATTTTGTGAACCTGGGGCATGTGTATCTTTCTTTTCATAGTCTTTCAAGATCAAAACACACCAACTCCATTCGTGGAGACATTTCCAGAGGACGATGGGGAGGCAGCGAGAGCAGCCCTTCCCGATTGCATCTACATGGATGCCATGGGCTTTGGGATGGGAAACTGCTGTCTGCAGGTAAAGATGTTTAAGCAAATGAGAGTATCTTATCTTTTATTCTGGTAACAAGGCTTGTAAATGTCCTAACTGGTTCGAATATTAATTAGCTGTCATATACGACAACGTGAATAATTGTAAAATGTCCTGCTGTTATTTAGGTCACATTTCAAGCTTGCAGCATCAGTGAGGCTCGATATCTGTATGACCAACTGGCTACATTCTGCCCCATAGTGGTGAGTACTTTTACATTTTATTTTAAATCACCCAAATTCTAATTAATCTTTTTCAGATGGGATACATAACATTGCTGGCTTCAGGCATAGATCACTTTTGCATTGTTTCTCAAGGCTTTGTTCATGCATACCAACAGCCGTGACTAGGATAGCTATAGAAGGTGTGCAACAAATTTCGACTTTCAAATCAGATTTCGATCACAAAATATGATCCAATTTTAAAGCATGAAGGCAGAATGTAAACTGCAGTGTTCCCATAGTTCAGTTTAGTTATCACTGTGTCATGAATATATACTTATCATTAATTCTCAGTGTCAGACTAAACACCTCTCTTTCCATTTATTTTAAAATTATGTTTAAGTTTGTCAGTCCTATGTTAGAAGGTCATAATCTTTTTTGTGCATGTTAGTGCAACTTTGGGCAGTTTAGACTCTTGCTGTGTTAAAAGTGATCCATAAATTTTACTAGGTCAAACCTAGTAAGATTCTCACTGTTACTTTAACTGAAAAGTGACCAGGGTGTTAATTCAGCTGCAAGGGTGACACGTTCAGATGTTATATTAGGGCAAGGGAGTGCATGTCCTGTAACTTAAATTTTACCAAAAGCTTGTCGTATATGAACATGAATCATGGCAACTTGTTAGATTAAAGTGTAATAGGGACACTAAAAATAATAAAATATGTCATTTTTCTAAGTAGATTTAAAAAAATAATAATACTAATAAACTTCAGTGTTAATGATATGGCATTAATTACTCTCTTCATCATCTCTATGACCATTGATGGGCTTTCCCAAATAGGTTGATCATTTGTTGTCTGCATTTCCAAATTTCCAAATGAAAACCTCTTGTTGGCCAAATAAAGTGTCTCAGCTAGCAAACAGCTAAAATCTGTCACTGTTTTGGAAATATTCCATTGGATGAGTGTTGATTGCTGTGGAAAGTACTGTGTAACACAGTCTACCCTAGGAATTTGACTTGTACTGGTGAGTATGAAGGTCATAGTATGTAAATTATTTCATTTTCATAATCATCCAACCACAGTGTCTGTGTTTGTGCCAGAATCATCCTGGAAGCTACCACTCCCACCAGGATAGAAACATTCTATAATAAGATGAAGGCAATCTGTCAAATTAATCAAGTGATTTGCTAAGGATCAAGTGGGATTAAATTATAAAAGCAAAATTCTCTCTTAGCATAATTAAGCTTTCAGTTTTTATGTCTCCATGACTGGTGGTGAAGGAATCTTTTATTTTTTAAATCTGCCTGACTTTCCCAGATTCCCATTAGTGACACACCTCAAGAATGAGTGGTTGAATGTTTTTTAACTTGTACAAAAATATAATTGCAGTAAGCAGATGAACTGATTTAGAGATTGAAGCTGAAAAAAACAGGATAACAGCAATGTCAAATGTCTGAAATAGTTTTTTTTCAATAGCTTCCTTCCTGTTTGAAGCATGTTTAAAGTGTATTTTAGGCATACATACTAGATTTGTTGGTGGTGGAAGTGTTCCTGTTAACACTGTTAGTGTCAAGTTCTAATCATTTAATCAATCTATGAACAATCTGTACTTATTAAAAATGTTTACACACTTTTTATACATTGTGTGTCAACTTTACGTAAACGTTTTTACAACTTGTTTGAAATTTCAGCTGTAAGCCCTTATCTGTCTTTGCTGTGCTTGACTGGTAATTAACATGAATGATACTTTATTCACTTTATTTAATGTGGTAATCCTACAAACTGAGCTAAGAGCAGTTAATTTCAAATTAAAAATATAACTGAATTGA
>JAOVVA010000041.1:6861390-6871938 GCA_028565275.1 Leiocassis micropogon
TTTTTGTGATTCCCCCCCCCCCCCCCTTTCTACGTATTGTCGCATCAAAATCGATCTAATCAGCTGAGTGTGGGGCTGAGAATCTAAACACATCAGGGAATAAACCTACTGTGACACAGTAAAGTGTTTTGAACAAGGATTTGGATTTCCTTGTTTGTTTCTACCGTGTTGGTATGTTTTTTGAATAACTGAGGGAGACTTTATTATGGTTTGATTCATAGGCTGAGGGCTGACTGCAAAAAATATATAACTTTTTTTATAACCGTTGTAAAACAGTGAACTAAAAAAAAGGAACAAAAGACAACAGGGTGTGTTGTTACAACAGAAAATTGGTAAGAATTTTTAATTTGTTTATGAACACTATACCATTTGTCCTTTAGACTATCAGGTGTGGCATCTACTTGACATTGACACTGGCCCTTTCTGGATAAGATTAAGCACGCCTTTTATGTTAAAGAATATCTGCGAAACAACTTACTGTGGTTTTGTAATCACAGTAGCTATATGTCCAAAGATTTGACTCCTCACCATCACACCTGTGTGAAGTCGGCATCCCCACATAATCAGAAAATGAACACACCCTATTTTACCTCAATTATTATAAATGAACGATTATTTTGCTGGGTTTTTTTTTTTTGCCCTCGTACGGTCATCTATTGAAGCATAGATATTTTTTTTCCAATGAAAGAGTTCTCTTCCATGTTGCTTTAATGTCGTCGACTGAAAAGCGCAGGGTCATGTGACTACATATGCGCTACTATGCTTTTAAGGGACAGTACATAAACATATACACTGAAGAAAGTTAACGAAATAAAAAAAAAAAAAACAGTAAAAGAAGGAAATAATTGACATGTATCAATTAGAGGTTCTGAATGTAGGTTTTTATTAATTAATTTTGTGCATCATTTCTGCATGTTTGTGCACACAAAATGAACATTTGTCTTTGGTCAGGTTTTAAGATATTAATACTTTTTTTTTTTTTAATGCAGACCCCCACCAACTTGCCCTCCATATTGGCCAAATTGCTTCAAATTGGTCTTGTTTATTTGTTCATCATTTGTGCATGCTTATACATGCAAAATAATCATTTGTGTTTATTTATTTTTCAAGATATTGTTAATTTTTATATACAAGAACCCCAATACCAGTTGCAGCTATGTTACAGGCTAGGAGACAGACTGACATCGTGTTGCTCTGGTCACGTAGCCCGCGGCAGAAAGGTTGTAATAACCTGATGTGCAAAATAAACATAGAAAGAAGTGTTGTGGAATTGCATAGACACCATGTTATTGTACAGAATGAAACCCATTACTAAATTGTAAAATGATTGATTATGATTCTAGTAATCAATGAAATTTGTGTCATTAAAAGACACATTTAGCAAATTTTCTTCTTTTGAAAGGTGCCAGTGTTTATGGTGTTCCCAAAATGGATTTCGCTCTGTTTAATCTCGCCATGACATACGTGCCAGATAAGGGTCTTAATTTAGAACGGATAGGAATATGAGACCGAGATTCTATTAGCGATTGCTATTCTATTAGCATTTAATGTAGTTGTGATTGCTACTGGGGACTGTGTTAAAAAATAAAATCTCAAAAACAATGAGCACAAATGCTTACTTTGCATATGCAAAAAATGCACAAACACACTGAACAATTTGAAGTGATTTTGACAATATTGGGGTTGAATGGGGGGATGCGTAAAAAAACGTCTTATGAAATTATTAATTTGAAATAATGCATCAACAAATAAACAGAATTTTATTTATTTATTTTATTTTTTATTTGGAGAATTTAGAGGGCCAGCTTCACCAGGTTGCCAATCACACCCATATACTGTATGTGCTTTTTAAACCTCCTATTTCAGATGTTGGCCCTTTTTTAAAATAATAACCGCCACTCTGTTGGAATGTCTTGTTTTTTTCCCCAAAAAAAGCATTAGTGAGCTCTGACGCTAAGCATGTTGTATTTAGTGTTCCAAATAATTCCAGACGTGTTCAGGGGTGTTATGGGCAAGGCTCTGTTGTAAAATACTTTCAAAATAACTCTCGCTTTCAAATTTGTGGCAACAGATTAGGGAAGGATTACATGTGCACATAATGGTCAGGTGTTCATACACTTTTGAGCATATCAGTGTACATTATAACACCCTTGACAGCTTCCTCAACAGTCTCTCTTTTTATTTTGTGAAGTTAGAAACGGTTTTCAAAAAATGCAGCTGGAAAAGACCCTGGAATATTTTACCATCTCAGAAATCTTATTTACAGTTTTACCCCTGACTGTTCCAAAGCCCTGATGCTAGAAATTCCATGATGCATTCCAAAAACACTAAAATGTAAAAAAAAAAAAAAAAAAAAGTCTCAACATAACAGTATATTAGCAAAATAGTACCACTTGAGGCATCTTGAAAGATCTTTTGGAATCAATGTGGTATGTATGTATCAGTGTATAAAGTACTAACATTGTGTTTTCTATCCATCAGACTTACAAGAAGCGCGGGGATGCTCTGAAAAGCGATCACCGACACAACGCCGTAAAGTCTGTGAATGGCCACTCGAACGGCGCGACTCATAAAGAAACAGTAAAACAAAGGAAGCCGAGGGGCGACTGAGGACCTGTACATTCGCCCAGTTCCTCTTTAGCTGTGTAACACTTCCACGAATGTGTTGATCGACTTCCCGAGTCTACACACTGCAGAGACAGAAGCAAAATAAAAGTGAAAGGATTTTAATGTTGAAGAGAGTAGTACCATTTTGCACACATTTGTGTCCTGTTATCGTTCATATTGAATTTAATTTAGTAAGAGTAGAAGTACAATGGAGTTGAAGAAAGTTAAAAAAAAATAATAACAGGGTCTGAGGTATGTAGGATATTTTAGAGTATATTAATGTCTTGTATGTGTGACGGATTGGGAAAACTCATCAGATAGTGTGATATAGCTGAAGTCTTTAAGATAACATGCATATACTGTACACCTTGTGAAGGGTTTTCCATGGCTGTCACACATATTTTAATGACTGTTTTAATCGAAGGTACTGTTTTTAACACAAAATTTCGATGCACTTATATATAAAAAGGAAAATCTATAAAAGATAAGATATTTGGATATAGATCGAAAAATGGAATCTAGAAAATGAAGCAATAATGGAAGCAATCTCAGAAATGAGATCAAAAGGTTTTCTCTTTTACGTTCCATCACTGTCTAATTCCATTAGAAAAGAAGAAAATTTTACGACCTAAGTTATTTCGAATTTCATTAGTAAACTGAGTTAGGAACATTTACATGGATTTAATTAGTGTCATTTATGTAACACACATTTAATTTTGTATAGATATTATTTGTATTCTACTAAAGTCATCTGAGGACATTTAACAGAATGTACAAGACTTAAGGAAACTTTAGTTTGCAAAGCAGTTAACATGGTCAATGGCACAAATTTGCTTACATTAAAGTAGGAACCTAGAAATAGTGAAGCAACTTGAATATTACTTTAATTCTAAAAGTTTCTGATGATTTCAATGGGGTCTCGGATTTTCAGACCCCACTGGTTATGCATAAATTTGCAAGGATATTGTGATTTTTAAGCACATAAGATAAGCTGTATGAATATTACAGCCATCGAACTTAATATCAAGTGCAAAATCAGTTCTAAATTTAACAGAACCAATTTTACCTTTTGTTCTGTCAGCAGCTTGCAAAGATTTGTGACCTGTTGTCTACATAAAATTATACATAGAATATTGTTATGAACGAAACAGTGAATCACAAAAAAAGTGACTTTAGCTGGGTTTTTACAGGTTGGGTCACATATCATTTCACAAAAACACCTGGGACAAAACTGCCTAAATAAGCAAGGTGAACTGAATTTGAATGTCACTTGCCCATGGATTACACGGAAACCTCACTGGCTTCCATTTGAATGACAAAATACTCACTATTTTAGCTGGACATTTGCAAAATGCATTAGACTTAAATGTTTATGAACTTTAGATGCTGAGTTTTGTAGTGACGATGCAGGAAAGGTTTTCTAATGACTCTTCCATGAAGGTTTTATTTGTGCAAGTAGCACTGCTCAACAGAACAGTGGTCTCTAGGGTAAATTTCCCTGAAGATTCTAGCAATCCTCTGAGTCTTTTTCTTATAGTCCTTTCTTAGTTTGTGGGCATCAGTTATTTCAATTAGGGTCAGGGGTAGCTCAGTGGTTAAGGCATTGGACTACAGATCATTGGACTAAAGGTCAAATCCCACGACCACCAAGTTGGGCCCATGGGCAAAGCCCTTCACCCTCGGATGAATAATAACCAAATGCGAATTGTAAAATTAATTTAATGTCAATGTTCAGAGTGCTAGACGGCTGCTTAGCTTCTAATTGTGAGACAAGGTCCAAGGAGTAAATTATCCATGTGTCTGTTCCTTCCTTATAATGATTGTGAACAAGCCATAGCCCTAATTAAGCTAATTAAGTCCTGAGGCCTTGGTGAATCTTATTCGAGAGCTCAGATCTCTTGGGGCGGCAAAACTTTTGCATGATGCTCTTCTGCTTTTTTCACTCTTAAATTGTACAAAACAAACAATAGTTATAAACTGAAACAATGTGTTTGTACGATGTCTGTCGTACAAAATAACTCCAGCCATGATGATTTTAAATGGAAAGGCAACAGATTTATTTGAATAAAGTACGAATAGTTGGTTTATAAGTACATGGGCATCAGTACAGCGTCTAGAAACATAATATTGAAGAAAAAAAGAAACCTTAAATGTAAGTACATTTACATGCTTTAACATGGTCGTGATGCCTTAAGCACTGTTTAATTTGTAAGATGAATATAAAATGTTTTATTCCATTTATGTGCATTACACTAACCAAAATCTGGTGATTAGAAGTCTAGGCTTGTGAATCATTTACACTAACTGACCACTGTATTAGGAACACCTGTAGATTGGCTTATGCTTGCAGTTATTAAATCAGTCCATCATGCAGTAAGAGTACAATAGAGGTCATGTGCTTTAGGTAGTTCCTGTTCTTGACCTGGACTTTTGCATAGTGCTGCTGCCACCATTGGCTAACTGCAGTGCATATATGTGTATACACTCATTCAGTGACTGTAATTGTACACTTTAAATCATACCACTACCTGTGGCTATACTGTTTCTCACCATTGCCTTATAAGCATAAAGCAACCTTGCTAACATTTTCCACTTCATTCCACTTCTCTATGTGTGTTCCGTATTAGGAGTTACATGAAACAAGGCTTATTACTGTAACATTATGTACAGTATAGTAAAAACATTCCTTTGGACAATCTAAGCTTTTGTTCATGGCAGTGATCATGTGACGCTGGAAAATGCAGATGCTACAGTAGAAACTAATGTTATTGTGGTTGAAATAAATAAAGGCCTTAATGTTTATTCTGACGTGTGCTTGAAATGTATTTACTTAACTGACAGATTTGTAGAGGTAAATGTGAAAGGGCTGCACTGGTTTAAGGTCATACTATCTATCACCCAAATGAGGACGGGTTCCATGTTGAGTCTAGCTCCCTTCAAGAGTTCCGATTTTCTTCTCGGGGAGTTTTTCCCTGGCACCATTGCCCTCTGCTTGCTCATTAGGAACAAATTGATATATAAAGTTAAAAAAATTTTAAATTTATTTCATATTATGTAAATTGCGAAAATGACCATTGTAAAAGCTCTATAGAAAATAAAAAAAATTGAAATGATTACTGTCAATGTTAACACAGCAATGGATTTTTTCCTTCTCTTACGGCACAGCCGTATTTCAGGATGATTTATCCATCTCAAATCGTGAAAGCGTGGTTCTGAATGCATAAGAAATCAATTTCACACCTAGGTTGTCCGGACACCACATAATTCTGATCTTTTAGTGACACCACTAAAATTCTTTGTGCTGTGATGAGGCTATCGACTTTACTTTTGGTATCAATACAAAGTCTTGGCTAAAAAATTAAACGTGACTAAAACTTTGCACAAGTTTGTCAAAACAATGTCGCGCTGAATTCAAAGGTAAAGGTAGTCTATTAAAATATTAGTATGTACTGTTTTTTTGGCCAGCTAAATGTAAATAAGCAAAGCAAGCAAATAATTAAATCTAAAAATGTAAACATTTTGTATTAAATATGAAATAAGCAAACAAATGAAAAACAGATTTCCTTGCAATAGTTTGCATTTATTGTTATGGATGAAAATGTACTGAACTCGAGGGGGATGGGGGCGGGACAAGAAAACGACCTGTAGCATGTTTATTAGGTTGCTCCAGTCATCAGTAAACACACAAATCCACAAAAAACATCTAAATGAAAAAATTCAGCATTGGTGAAAAGTAAGGAGGAAACAGCTGCTCATATATTTTAAAACTACTACTGTACATCTGCAGTTACAACAGTAAGCCAGTGATCAATTTAAACAGACAAACAGTAAACCTGGAAGGTAATGCTTTTCAATGGTGCTATAAGGATTCTAAGAAATCCTCATGTAACCCATTTTTTAAACATTCTTTAGCCTCATGCTTAAAGCGAGGAGGGTTGGGGGGGGCGACACGTTTGTTGGAAAGTGCATAAACAAGTTTATATTCTTGATGTTCTACATGCAGCGCTACTGTAGCCCTACAGGGGGCGTTCTGAAAATGCAGTGTAGCTCTTCACCCTGGCAAAATACAATGGTGTATACATTTTGTCGAGGTCGAATGCTGTGATGATCGTTTCTCCAGTTGATCTAGGATAACAAATATATTTATATATATAAAAAAAGTCAACACAAAATTTTGTGATGTACAAAAACAGCTATATTGTTGTATTATTCTAAAGTACAACATGGCTGAACCTTGACAAGTTTTAGGTAACAGCTCTACCTGTATGTGATGTGGCAGGAGTGATGGATCCACACAAGCTTGTTGAAGCACTGGCGCCCCCCAGAGGAGAGCTGCAGCCCCACATGGAAAGAACGTTCTGACTCGGGCACAGGGTACCGCCTGCCGAACCGACTCCTTTGGTACTCGGGCACCTTCTACAACCACAAGACATCACTTTTAAAATGCATTTCACAACCAAGATATATGATGGACATTAAATACAAAAACAAACAAATAAATAACAGTTGAATAAATCAGAGTGTTTATGATGTTCACGATTTTTGCCCATCATCTTAAATAAAAATAACATTCAAGAACCAAATTTCAAAATCAGCCAGGATTATATGAAGCATGCTTTGGATTTTGCCATTTTTTCTGGTGATGTCGCACATTTTTTCAGTCCCTACTGTTCAAAGAAAGAAGGTGTTGGCCTCCTTCCATTAAACCATAGTGAATAAAAAAAAAAAAAAAAAAATCATATAGTTAATTGGCATACTTGTTTATTTTGGTAATTAAAAATGGATAATTTTAGAGAAACAAGGTTTATATTAATATATATATGTTAATATAAATTAATCTAACTTTCATCACTATTACCAAGTGTGAGATTTGACACTTTCACATTATTATTCGTATTCAACATAGTCCCCACCCCATTAGACTCAGTTTTCTTTTTTTTTTGAGAACTTGCATTACCATTACTTGTTAGCTGTGAGATGTAACATGATGTTATAGCCCAATTTCATATTTTTGGACTATATTTTTCACATCACATTAGCCGAAGCCAGGGTTAAAATGAGGAGCCAGTTTCCAAAATATGTTGGCACGTCTGCAGGCACTTACCTCATCTTTTCTCTTGGATACAACGACATAAACTTTGGTTTGATTGTCTGTGTCCTGGGATAGCCGGTAGTGGCCGATCATGATGGACTCCATTCTAAGCAAAACAGAAATCCACAAGCTGTTTTGGAAGCTGTTTCATGACATGATTGAGCATTTGGCTGAATAAAATTTGGAATGTATACGCTGAAATGTTATATTCAATAGGAACTTTATTTGTTCCTGTTTAAATTTACGGAGATGAATCTTCAGTTTTTGCTCTTATGAAAGTAAGGTATTAAAATATAAAATAAAACATTTTGCACAATTTTGCAATGCCTTCTGGGTAAGCTCTGTTCTTGAGTTTGGCTATGATTACATTATCTCAAAGACATTTCACCATCTACTGCTGACTTGATTCAACTCAGGCCCATAAATATTTGGACAAGGACACCTTTTCTAACATTGCACCTGTACACCACCATAGTAGATTTAAAATAGAGCAATCAAGACGTGATAGAAGTGTGGATCTCCAGCTTTATCATGAACGGTTTACCAAAAATCGTGCATTAACTGTTTTAGGAGGAGTTACATTTCTTTAAACATTTCTTTAAACAGTCCTTTCATTTTCACAGATTTAAAAGTAATTGGACAATATAAGTATGAATAGAGGGAATACTTGGATGCAAATCCTTCATCCTATCAATGACTGCCTGAAGTCCAGAAATCAGGGGCATCGCCAAACGTGGATTTTCCTTGCTTAAGAGGCTTTGCCAGGCCTTTATTGCAGCTACCATTCAATGCCGCTTTTTTGAGGGTCCTTCTGATTCGGTCTTGTCTTTAGAAAGTAAAAATCATGCTCAGCAAAAAAAAAGCATTTCATTTCTTTCCTTTAAGAATCTCCTTTGTTGCTTTTTGCTGTACATTTTGGGTCATTATCCATCTGCACTATAAAGTGCCATTCTATCGGTTTTTCAACATTTGCCTGAATCTGCGCAGTCAAATGCAGCATAATACACTTCAAAATTTATCCCAGTATTTCCCATCAGCAGTCACATCATCATTGCACATGTTCCACTGGCAGCCATTCCTCTGCTTCCACCATGTTTGACAGATTAGGTGGAAAGCTTTGGATCATGAGCCTTTCCTGTCCTTCTCCATATCCTTTGTCTATCATTCTTTTCCATATGCTTTTCCCATTATTTGGACAAAATCTTGCCTGCTCTGTTCAAATAATCATGTTTTCAAACCGAGAAAGGCTTTTTCTTGTGGCCTTTCTGTTTTTGCGAGTCACCAGTCTTACGGTAAAACTGACTGTATTTACATTTATGAATGCATCTCGTAATTATAGAACTTGACAATTAGATGTTGTGAAGGAGTTTTTCCAAGAAAAGTGGCTGTTTTTTTCCAAGGTGAGGGGGCTTTACCAAGGAAAAATTATGCAATCATCCATTTTAGTAGTTTTCTGTAGCCTTCAAGGCCGTGTGTTGCTGAGCTCTCCAGTGCATCATTTCTTTTTAAGAATTAGATAAATGATTGGACTGGAATAAAGAGGACATAGGCCATAATTGGACATAAAACTGCAGCTCAATTTATTAATTAATCCAAATTAATCCAATTTATGTGAGCATGTGAATGGTTGATGCAATATTTTTGTTAAACGATTTGAATAAAAGATGAAAAGCTACACTTTAATTATATCCTGAATAATTCATTTTAAATCCGTTGTGGTGGTGTACTGACGCACTAATACTAAAACTGTCACCGTCACTGTGTTAGTCATTGAATTGGCTCTAAACTCTTTTTTGTCCATACCTTGCCAATGTTAACAATTTTCTTGTGACTTTCATAAACGTATCCCTATTTGTGAATTTTGTGCAGTTGTCATACTGTGCACACACACCCAAAAAGAAGAGAGATGTACAGAATTTAAAGGAAAAATAAAAATAATATTAGCTGTAAATGTTTTTAAAAGGGTTGAGTATCGGTATTTTTCATTTTGCTTTCCTGTTAATATTTACACTAATAAATTTAGCATCAAAACTGTGTTTTCAACTAAAGTATTAATCGGCAAAACACCTCGTGTTCTTGCTGCGCAGTCGAGGAACTATGGCCAGGGGCTCCTCAGGAGTGGTCAACATCATTACTTGACCATCGGGGAAGAACCGTAGGTACCTGGAACATGGACATGGACACACACACACACACACACACAACAAGTTGCATGAGAATTTGAAAGACTTCATGGGTTATTGTGAAAATTTTAGTTTCCCAGCCGGACTTAATTAATCAGATTTGTATTAGATAAGTTTTGTGTTTTTACATTTGTGAACATTAATGACAGGAAAACACTTCAACTTTCACTGTAGTTAATCTCTACCTGTAATAGTCCACCTGGTGCCATGCTCTGTAGAAGCCATCCAGCGACTCCTCTCCCTGACGGATGTATGATGTTTTACTGATATAAACACCTACAAATAAAGACAAGACAACCCAATCAATTCCTTCATTTAAACCTTGGAGGGGGACTGAAGAATCATTTTTGCACATTCTATGGACACTGTATCCACATTCATGCATATTTGCACACTCGCTGGGCATTTCTATATATATTCTACAGTATGTCAATCTCCACAACAGTTCTATATGCTCTATATTTGTACAGTCAAATGTTCTATATTTTGTACAGCTAAGTTTTTTTCATAGCTTTTATATATATATATATATATATATATATAGAGAGAGAGAGAGAGAGAGAGAGAGAGAGAGATTTTTTCTATATTTTATTCCATAATTTATTTCTTATTGATAATCTTGCTGGGTTTTTCCGTTTTTTTTTTTTTTTTTAAGGTCACGGACGG
>JAOVVA010000041.1:6882429-6898042 GCA_028565275.1 Leiocassis micropogon
AGCTGTATTTATGTGAGTCCTGTACTAAATAGTACAGGCTGTAGAACTATTTTATCATACTATACTATATAGTACAGTTGCATATATGTGATTCCTGTACTACAGTATATAGTACAGGCATTTATGTGATTCCTGTACTACATAGTACAGGCTATAGTACTGTTTTGTCATACTATATAATATAGTACAGTAGTTGTTATGTAATTCCTGTACTGTTTCATACAAAGAAAGACTCTGATTTGCATCTTATTGCTATATCAATACCAGCTGGGTTGCATCTATATTTAATATTAATCTCCATACCTACTCATAAAGTGCACTTTTACAATCCTCATTAGGGAAATAAATAAGCAGAGAACATCATAATAACTGCATAACTAATATACTGTATACAGGAAACAGGTCACCTGCCTTATCGTGCTTTGTTTAAAACTCTCAAGTGAGGATAATAATGCTAAAAAGAAATTCAGACTAGACATGTGTAGCTGATTCATGCTCCACACTCATAAAAGCTGAATTATTAGTGTTGGATCTATGATATAGAAAAAATCTTCACAAAGATCATTCTGCAAATAAGAAAAAATGGACTGAACAATATGCATATTGCATATACAAGAATGAGTATTAGAGGTGTTTCTATCTGTAAATCAGTTTCCACTCATCCTAGAAAAAAGGAAAAAGCAAAGCACATTATGAACCCCTAGTGTGAATCTTCTCATATTTCATGTTTCAAGATCTGCTTTTAAAAGTAATATACAAAGGCATGAAACAGTATGATGACCGTAGTATTATTTTGTCACTGTACCTTGTTTTTGTTACTTTATGTACTGTGTGGTTACTGAACAATCTTTCCAGAAATTATGCACCAGTCCCTCATTGATGTGTTAATAACATACTGCGGCATATACAACAAAATGAGACTAATGTGATTAGGCTGGGCTGAAGCTATTTTCTGAACGTTTGCATAATACATTTTTTGGTTATTTGTTTTTCTCTGCTTGTAACAGAAACTCTGGAGGCTCAGAATGGATCAGTTAAGACACCAGCATTTAAGGTCAGGTAAGCAGCGTCTTGGATTTCATTCCTGCTGCCTCAGTGAACGATCAGGCTGAGTATTATGCTGCCGTCTATTTGTTCTCAGCTCGATCCACCGGACATAGCAGCGTCGGCATATACTGTATGTTTGTTCTAAACGTGCACCATGACACCTGACTAATGAGGTTTTTCTCCTTTAAGCTTGTTACTGAAATTAGGTAGTGGCCTTTCAGGCTTGGAATGAATTTCTGTATTAATGCCAGCAGATGACTCTTTTAGATCTTGGATTTAACTAGCATGTTTTGATTTGTTTGCTTTCAGAAATCTGATTGATATGGTTAAAGGCAGACACTTCTGAAATTCTGTAATGGTTTCTATGTTTGAAGTATCCCACAAAATGTATGGATATACATTAATTTATCTTCAGTAACTGCTTCATTCCTGTCACAGACATGGTGGCTGTAGAACCTATCCCATGAAAACTGGGGGTGATGCAGGAATACACACACACACACACACACACAACATGCTCATTATTTCCTATAGACAATTTGGTGTGAACAAGCCACTGAGTGCAAAGTTGAAGGAAACCCATGAACCCTGGAGCTGTGATGATGTGATCGTGCCACCATTAAAATTGCTTATAGGTTATAATACAGTTTGACTTTTTGGGGGTACGCCTTTCTGGTTCAACAAGGATCCAAGCAGCTCACATTTAAGCAGCTCAAATTAAACCATAACTATTTTATACACCATTGAGGAATGTGGTCTTATTGTTTTCGTACAATAGTAGTTGTTATAAGTTGAGGTCAACCTGCTCTTAGAAAATAGTATGTTGGTCAGGTTTTCTGTCAATGATTTGAAACTACCTGAGGTCTCAATGCTCCACAAAAAAAAAATGCATATTAATAACAATATTGTTATTATTCACTCAAAATTATTATTTTTTTGCTTTTTGATTTACATGCTTAAAACCAAGTGCTTAGTGAGATGGGATCTGGGTTTGGAAATGCTTTAATAGCGGTGCCTCTATGCTTTTAGGGACAGATGCCTCCTACCACTTAAGCTTGCACTTGAGTCCAAAAACCCAAAGCTGGCACAGACAGCTCTCACGGGAATGCAGGTAAGGACATTTTTCTTTTCAGAAAAATACAAACCAGGTACAATTTGCAGTAACTATTCTATTTAATGTTGATTAAAAAAGTTTCAAAGTTGAATTGAAAATAAGAGCCAAAAAAGTTCTTCAGTAAGCATTACAGTATTCCTCGAGACTACATTAAAAATTGCAAAAAGGTCTGGCTGTTTGGAAGCAAAATCTGAAGAAATTTGGGGTGACTCAAGACTCTTGCACAGTACTGTATGTTGTATTTTATAAATGAATATAGGGTTGAGGTTTTCCACAAGTCCTTCTCTGACAGCTTTATAATTAAATAATTCATACATTTATGTATTGCGTTGCATAAAATTATACTTTGGATTGTGCAATATTCATAATATTCTAGATATAATAGGATAGATGTGATGTGCCTATTTATTTGTTAGTACTATATTTTTAGCTTGTAAGAGGTTGCAGAACATTTAGGACAAAAGTCTAATTTAGAGTAAAGCATGTCTAGAGAACATTCTTTAACGTTTGAAAACCTCACTATCCCAACATGATGCTGTGACAGAAGATCCTGTGCGAGGATCGCTTTGTCACTGTGGAACCAGAAGTGCCAGACAAGCAGCTGTTAAATCAAATGCTGGATGCCGTCAGCGTGACTCCCATGCTTCATGAAGATCTTCAGGTGGAGGTTATGAAGGTCAGTTCATATATTTACAGTAGGTCTGCTGTAGTGTCTGAATGTTGAGCCTTTATGTGCTTTATTACATTCTAGCGTACACAAATGTACAAAAATTGTAAAAAAGAAGTTTTTTCTGCATCTCATGTCTAATGGAACACAAGACATTGGAATGCATCTTATTTTGGTTCTGTAGGAACTGCAAGGCAAAAGTTAGACAAAGCAAAGAAAATGTCAACAGATTATGACTATTTGTTGCCTGGTTTTATCTGAAGGATAAGTCATTCGGGCACTTTTGACATTTTAGCTATCTCTAAGATAGCATTTATAGTTCAAGGTTACTACAATACTACAGTATGCAGGATCACATTATCAGGCAATGAGAAAGTGAATATTTGGGGGATATTTTCCCCATTTTCTCCATAAATTGGTCATCCTCTGTGTAACATGGCACTAAGATGGAAACGCTATCGACCCTCTTCTGAATACATAATCTCACAGATGCCCAGTGAGGGAGAGAGTATATATCTTTTTCACACAGACAACACGGCCAATTTTGTACTTTGACTTTGCTAAGGGAGCTCAGAAAGTGAACTTTTGAATAGCATCCAAACACAGATAGAATCTTGTTGTTATTTAAACTGAAGTTACATTTCTTTTATTAGGTTTTATCTGGCCCTTTCCCAGTAAGCAATTTAATAATATGAGTAACTAATCCCACATGTTAATCATAACTTTAGTATTATACTTTTAAAAATGTGTAGTTTTATACAGAAACATACGTGGGTGAGTCAAAATGATCTGCACTGCGGTTGTATTAAAACTTCTGTTGGCCACTATGTAAACTTTGTATTAAACTTGGTGTTAAAGAATCCTCACTGTGGGCCTAATGTTGCTTCATCTGACTTTCACCTGTTTGGTCCCCTGAAAATAGACCTACGAAAATGACGGTGCATTTGTGGCTCGCAACTCAGCCTAAAACATTTTTAGAGTGCTGATTGGCCGAGCTCTCTCAGAGGGGAGGGATGAGAGCGGATAGCGCTGTTCTCAGAGTGTGTTACGCCAGTAAGTACAGTGCGTGAGTGAGCAGTTCGAAAAGATGCAGTCGGCTGGCATCACGTGCTTCGGAGGAAATACGCGATACGCGATAGTCTTCGGCCATTCCGACTGAGTGGTAGAAGCCTTAATGTGGGCGCCCCCTAGACAGGGGAGGAATTGGATACGACCCCCCCCCCCCAAAAAAAAAGCTAGGATATTGTATCAAGAGATAATGTCTTTAATAAAAATTAATTCAATACGTTTACATGTGCAACCTCACACATGCACTGCTCCATCTTGGTATACTGAGGCATCAAATCTTTCTGGTGTCAGTATATTAATAAATTGTGAATATTGATCTTGATGGTTTATATTTATCCTTGAAGGTGATTGACCAGCAGATGGATCTTATAAGGCAAAGTGCATCTGTGACCTTGTATTAGAACTGTAATTTATATTAAATACTACACCAAAAACATCACAATAAAATCAGTTACAGTATTTCTTAATGATTGAGAGTGTAAGGTCAGTAAATGTACCAAAATTAAAAATTCATGCAGTATGTTTCTAAATTGTTATTATAAACCTATTGCTCAGTAGAAGCAGATTCTCTTTTATTTTGAATTCTGTTGGTACAAACAAAAGCACGTTAATTGGAATTACGGTACAGATTTAGGCATAGTCTACTGCAGACTAATTTATGCAGCACCATGTGAGGTGTTAACGTCAGAATGTGCTGTTTTCCATCTAGCATGCATAATCAATTGAGTGTCTCGGTGCAGTCTCTGCTCTGTTACTGGGTGCTATTCTCTGTCTCAATGTGACACTGTAGAACTTGTGGGATGATGAAACCTGGCCATGTTTTTATTTCTGTTTCACTTTAAATTTATCTCATGTGTGTTTTGCTGTTACAGGTCTTGCTCTGTATCACATACTCCTCCAGCTTCGAGTTCAGTGGAAAAAACATCTTGAGGATTGCCGAGGTCAGAATCAAATTGTATCTCAGTTTACTTTTTTTCATATAATCTGATCAGGAAAAGGACAGCTAGAGCATTAGCTGGTAAAGTCATGCATAATACGTACACAGATATGCATTGAATCTACAGCATCCTCCCGTAATTCCCTGTCTTTTGATAGACCTGTGCTTGAAACATCCATTCATATCTTTCTCACACAGCGAAAAGGACGCTGGCATCAGCAGGACTCAAATAAGCGTCCTCTCACTGTCTTTCTCAGTTGCTCTCTCCCATCTGTCCCTGACGTGTCACGTCACGTTCCCTGACGTGTTCATATGACTCAGTGTCTAGCCAGACGAGAACCCATGAAGTACGCAGCCTTGACTAACATCTCCTCCCCTCTCTTTTTTGTATTTTCCATGACCACAGTCACCCTGAATTATTTTTTTTCCAGTCCTTAACATTTTTGGCATTCTGTCACCACGGTAACCGAACATCCTGCTCTGAGACAAGATGTAAAACAGCGTACACAGGGGATGTCTGTAGTTCATTAATGTCCTTTTCCTTTCAGCGTCTCATATGTCTTTCTTATGATGTAAGTGATGCAAACAGGACCATGAGAAATTTTCCATTTTAGATTTTCTGTGCTGCTGTAGCAGATGGTATGCATCCATTACACCTTGTTTAGTCAATTAATGGTGAGCCTGAAAGTCAAATGACTCACCTTCACAAATGTTTAGTGTTAATAATTTAATGAGGATCGAGGAACTTAACATTTTAGAACTGGTTGGGTTCAAATCCCCTAAAAGGCTGTTGGTGCATTAAACACAATTTAATGCTGATATGGTTGTTTATTTGGAGTTACTGTTTAAAGATCCAGTGTGGCACTGTGATGATTGATTAGCTTGGTCAGTACATTTCAGATGCCATTTTATATTACCTCAATTAGTGTTTAAATGGCCATAGCATGTTGCTTATGTTTTTTTTATGTGCAAACAGGAAAGAGATGTTTTATATTGTGTGTGACTAAATTTGAAGAAAATGCACTAACATCTGGAAACCTACATGATCTAGCTTATGGGGTAGCTTATGATATTATTATTATTATTATTATTATTATTATTATTTTCATTTTGCGTGTGACATACTCAAGTGCAACAGTGTTTAGAACTGTGTCCCACAATAAAATATTACCCCTTCCCCAAATACCAATTTATGCTTCTCCCACCCATTATTTGGGGCATGGTTGGCTTGGTGGTTAAGGTGTTGGACTACTGGTCAAGAGGTCCCTGGTTTAACCCTGATCCCACCGGGCTGCCACTGTTGGACCCTTTAGCAGGTCCTTCACCCCAAGTGCTCAGATATAATCAGGTGCTGAGCTGGCAAACAAACCCCCGTAAGTAACTGCCACAGAAACGATAGATCTCCAGGGTGGGTAGCATCCATCATCCCCTTTTGAGTTTCAGCACCCATTAGTCACATAGTCAATGCCTGGATTTGGTTGTGGTTTATAATTAATAGTGTGTGTTTGTGTTTGCGCTTGTGTGTGGTCTGCAGGTGTGTATCCTGACATATATATCAAGTTGTCATCAACGCAGCATCAACACAGCAGTAAGGGCCACACTTAGTCAAATACTCGGAGATCTTGCACTTCAACTAGACCACAGACAGGACAGCTCGGTAAGTTAAGTCATCTATGAACACAGATACAACCATGCACATACAAACACACAGCCCAGTTAGGAAAGGATGAACATTGTCAAAATTTGATTGACAAATTCCGCGTATTTGTAGAAAAAGTTTCATTTGTCAATTTTGGGAAGGTGATATATTCTTAAATTTCTGTTTGTCAACATGCAAAATGTACCATGAATGAATCGCAGTGCAAATTGAATTGGCACCTAGGTATCGTGGAAATCTCACCCTGGTGATTCCAATCATTAAAATTAAGTATTTATTGAGAAGGTTTTTCACAACCTTACTGTGTTGAAAGCCATGACCTATGATGAACCACATCCAGATTAAGCATGGTTTAATCGTTTCTGAAAAAAAAAGGTTATGATTTTCTTTGCTTTGTTTTTCCAGTTAACTAATCAGAATACTGTTATAGAAGTGAATAATAATAATATTAAAAATAAACTAGCTGTTTTTTGACATTCTCTGTTCTGTATTTGTTTATAGGGTGCAGATGAACAGGAGCGTACAGTACCTACAAGCAAACGCAAAGGTACATTTTATTTATGATTGACTACCTTACCAGTAAATTATCCAGTTATCCAGTAAATTAGAATTCTGTAAGGTGCAATGACCCTGATTTATCAGTGAGTTATTTATGGAATAATCATTTGCATCTTGGTTTCATCATTGAAATAAATATTAGTATCATGAATAATTTATTCATTCAGTTAAATTTTATTTGTATAGGGCTTTTAACAATGGTCATTGTCGCAAAGCAGCTTTATAGAATCAAAAGAAAATTATGGAAATGTGTATGAAATTATTAGATTGTCTCCGATTGTTCCTTTTATTAAAGCTTAATCTTAAAAAATGATTAAAATATAGTATAAGGTTGAGCGACATAATTGAGCAGTGAGATCTGTTTTTTTATTTGGGCAGTAATGCAGGATGTGTTTGTGTGTCTGTTAGACTTTTCTCCCACAACAGCAGCTCTGTATGAAGATGTGGTGACTGTTCTAACTATATTCTGTGAAAAACTGGAGTCTGTTTCAAGGTAAGTGTCTGGCCCTGCTGTCAAAACTGAAAAATGTTTAATCTAATCTACATTAGTTTTTTTTTTCTAGCAATACTGTTACCCTGCCCAAGTGTAATGATTGTTAATGAAATGCGATTGGTGTTAACTGCGACTCTCTGACAGCTGTTTGCCTGTAGGCATTGTTATCATCCTCTCTGTCTCTGTTTCTCCTGTGTGTAATCTGTTATGGTGCTGCCATTTTGTTTTTCCTTTAACAGTGAGAACCAACTGTTGCAACTGCTGTATCTGGAGTGCATTTTAGCCATGCTCAGTAGCTGCCCTAATACAATGCACCTGAATCGCAGCTTCACCGATCTTGTCTGGTAACATTTCTAGTATATAATAAGCTCCATAAATGGTATTCGTGTGATTGCGTGTACCATAATGTAGAAAATTGCTTGTTTGTTCTCACAAAACAACAAAAACAAAACTAATTGCTTTATTTAACTGTAGCCAGTAATTACCTTTAGTCAATCATTTTATACCAACATGCTTATGGTGGGTGTGTGGTATGTGGTAGGTATGTAGGTATATTTGATAACATGGCCTCTTAATATGTTCCACCATACAGGAAGCAGCTGTGTCCAGTTCTAGTGGTGATCACAGGCAACCCTGTGAATGACAAGACCATCACCTCTGCTCATGGAGCTTCATCACAGGAAGTGGATGCTGCACTAGGGTCAGGGGTTAGTGATCAGGGCCGGGGTTCTGGCTGTTCCTCCAGTGCCCCTGCCATGATCGGACCAGTGATCCGTACTATTTGCTACATCGCAGCTGAGCTTGTGCGATTGGTGAACTGTGTGGAATCCATGAAACCTGTGCTGCAGTCTCTCTACCACCGCATCCTGCTTTACCCACCTCCACAGCACAGACTGGAGGCCATTAAGATCATGAAAGAGGTGGGTTTTAAATTTACCTTTATTAACTTTGCTGTTATATTAATAAGACATTAGTGTTTTTTATTAACGATACAAAACATGAGTTCTTCTCTCATGGTTAGTAAATCTTGTTTTGTGCAGTTGAAATGCATCCGGTTAATAAAGCTTATTTACTTTTTTTTGTGGTCTGCTGCTAGATCCTCGGTAGCCCACAGCGCTTGTTTGACCTGGCAGGCCCATGCGTGATTGAGCCTGAGACCAGAAAGAGGTCTTTCTCAAAGAGGAAATCATATCTTGACCTTCTTAAGTTGTAAGTGTCAGGGTCATATCAAAACATAAAGGAGCGTGAGCATTAGACATTGTGGCGTGTTAGACATGATTGTGTTTTGCTTTTGCAGGGTGATGGATGGCATGACAGAAGCTTGCGTGAAAGGTGGCATTGAGGCTTGCTATTCCTCTGTTTCATGTGCTTGTGCGCTACTGGCGGCCCTTGATGAGCTTAGCCAGGGACGTGGCCTGCATATGGACCAGGCACAACTTTTGCTGCGGCGGTTGGACGACTTAAAAGAAGGGGCAGAATTGTTGAGGGAATCAGTGGAACTCAATGAAGCTGACTTCCGTTGGCAGCGCCACGTGCTGTCCTCTGAAAACCCCACCTGGGAGACTCCCATTCCTGAACGCAGCCCTGACATCAGCATCAGTGTCACCACTGACACAGGCCAGGTTACTCTGGGGGGGGATCTGGCTCAAACCACCCCAGAGGAGTGTGCTAATAATGCTCGATTATCTTCGCCTTCCTCCTGTGGAGGTGCTGCAGGGGAAAGTGGTGCCCCGCCAGATGTGGTGCAGCGCAGCCATGCCCTGGCCTATCCAGACCTTACCAACTTTCTGTCAGTGGAGTCTCGCATGCGCTCACATGGCTCACGCTATAGTGAGAGCAATTTCAGTATGGATGAGCAAGAGCTTTCTCGCACAGAGTTCGACTCATGCGATCAGTTCTCCACGGCTGCCGAGAAGGACTCGGGGCGCTCAGATGTTTCAGATGTCGGTTCAGATAATGGCTCATTGGCTGATGATGAACAGACATTGCGCCATGCCCCTGCCCATCGTCCGCTGCGCACTGGTGAACTTTCGCTGAAACTGCTGAAGAACCAGGAAGCAGACCAGAAGAGTGCCCGCCATTTTGTTCAGTCTCTGGTGAGGTTGTTGCCACGCCTTCTGGCTCATCACACCCCTACTGATGTGGATGTTGAACTACAAAACTTCTCCTCAACCTTCTGCTCAGGTCTGCAAGTAGGTACGTTAACAAAAGCATTTTGATGAATTCTTTTTTTTTTTTCAAAGACAGGTTTGGTTAAGAAGAGGCAATCTTTTCCAAAACATTAATGCTTTGAATGTATTTGTGATGGGTTCATGGTTTAAGGTCATTCACTGTGTACAGCCCCCCCTTGAGTAGTTAAGGTTAGTTCAAGGGTGCTTGCTCCATGCCTCAACAGTGGCAAGCTTGCATTATCGTCTGAGATTTCAACTCCTAGACTTCTGGTCATGGATCAATAATCACTTAAATTCAGAATTTATGGCATTAGATTTATTTAGCTTAAAGCATATTCTTTACTAAGTGAACCTAACAGAATCAAATGTGCATTTATAAGAGGGAGAAATGGAATTCTGGGCCCAACAATGTACCTTGCATTTCTGTTCCCCTTTAGGTGGGATCCACTCTGCTGGCTTTGAGGGCAATGAGAATCTGAGCTGCCAGGCTCTAATGAATGCAGATGGATTGTATTTGGTATCCTACTACGCCTTACATCTTAACCTCAAACTGAGTAACTGTGGTTACTACCAGAGGAAACCCTCTTCTCCCATTGTCACTCTGGTATGAACAAACATCTCTTCTTCGATTATGGTGGCTTCTAAGTATCTACAAATCTGACCTATCTACATTTGTGCTCAAACATTTGCATACCTTGAGGAAATTGCCATTTATTTGGAAAATATGACTGATAATGCATTTTTTTTTCTTGTTTAAGGAGAGTGGTCACGTGAAGTAATTGATTAAGTCAAATCCTAAAGATCCTAATTATAACTGAAATCACACAAGCAACCATGATCAAAAGTTTATATATCCTTGAATGTTTGGCCACACTATAAACATGCCAGTCAGTACAGTCCAATCTCTGATAAAGAGGTGGAAAATAAGAGATTCTGTTGATACTATGCCATAGTCGGGTAGACCAAGCAAGATTTCACCCACTACTATCAGAAGAATTGTTCAGGGTGCAAAGAAAATTTCACGAACAACTTCAAGAGAAATACAAGCTGCTCTGGAAAATGTGGTGGTGTTGTTTCATGGAGCACAATAAGAAGGTACTTAAACACTAATGGCCGAGTTGCCAGTTGTAAGCCGTTCCAGTGCCCATGCCACAAAAAGGCTCGCTTGCCTATAGTCCTATAAGAAATAAAAGAATGATGAAATTAATACAAATAATGACATAAATTTACACATCTTGTAAATTCTCCCAAAGGTATGCAAACATTCGCGCAAACTATCTATCTATCCATCCATCCATCTATCCATCCATCCATCCATCCATCCAGGCATTCGCATATCCACAGCTTTCTTCAGGTATCCCCTATAGCATTTGAATTGGGTTGAGGTCTGAACTTTGACTAGGCCATTCCAAAACCGTGATTTTTTTCTTTTTTAGCCATTCTAATGTAGATTTATTGGTTGGCTTCAGATCATTACCCTGTTGCATAACCGAATTTTAACCAAGCTATAATTGTCAGACAAATGGTCTCAAATTTGCCTCTAGAATACTGTGGTATACAGAAGTGTTCATGGTCACAACTCATTGACTGCAAGGTGCCCAGATCCTGATGTCAGGAGATTCTTTCACCTCCCAACCCTTTCAAACAAACCATACTTGTTCAGTCTTCTTCTAATTGTGCTGTCATGGACTTTAGCATTTAACATGCTCAGTGAGCCCTGAAGGGTCTGAGATGTAGCTCTTGTTCCTTGGGTTTATTTATTTATTTGTATTGCAAATCTTATGGTTTATAACCCTTTCTAGATTGAGGTATAGGAACAATTGCTTCTCTAAGACTGTTGCTTACTTTCAGCAAACTTTCAGAACCACTGCTTTTATAGAGTTCTGCACAGCTGTTAATAATCAATAATAATAAAACTTTTTACAATAATAATAGTTATTATAATAATAATAATGCTAGTAGTACAGTAGTAGTTAATCAAGGGCTAATGATTAGCAGCACCTGGCAGCAATACTGTAGTAGAGGTTTACCTTCTTAGATCATGTGCAAGTTTTTTTTTTTTTTTTTGGTTTTGTTTTTGGTAAATAAATAATGGCATGGTGAAAAAAGTTCTATGTTGTTCGTCTAAGGTTCTATTTGCCTAATACTAAGACCCAATATGATCAGATGATTTTTATTATGCTTTTATGTATGTTGATTGCGTCAAATCCACTGCAACGATGTACAGATGCAAAAATACAAAAATGGCATCACTGTGCAAATATTTATGGACCTGAGCTTTCGCTGTGTAAAAACTTTTGTTTGTTGCAACTGCTGCTTAAGCCTAGTAAATGTATTATTTGCTGCATTCTGTTAAATGTGCTGGGTTTGTCTCAACAGAAAGAGTTTGTGCACCAGATCCAGAGCAGTGGTGTTCTAGTGGTCCTCTCTCAGGCCTGGATAGAGGAACTGTACAGCCAAGTGTTAGAGATAAACCTTCTGGGGGAGGCTGGATACTGGGAGTCCCCTGAGGAGCACTCCTTCGCTCTCATCACCATGCTCACAGGTAACAAACAAACTGCATGGGTGGAGATAGGGTTTGTCAATATGGTCATGTATATTAAATTCTACTTTACTTTGAGGTTGCCTGAAACATGAATTTACTTGCAAAAGAAACATTTAATTTTATACTTGTATGTATTGTACTGCATTTTTATAATAAAATGCACTGAGATAACTGGAGAAGCCGGTCATGGAGAAGCAGGTTCATTGTTAAAACATTTTTTTGGTTGTCACTTGTGGCCAATTAGGTACCGCTGCAACCAAATACAGCTGTTGTAAATGTTCTGGCTGTGTCAGAAATATTTAAATAAAATCCCAGTATGACCACAGACAGCATACTTGTCTTAAAAGCGCCATTAGCAGGTTGGTGTAGGATGACTCGAAACACAGAGGGTAGGTACAAATACTGTACTGTAAGATAGAAGCACAAACGAAACATACTGTACTAGTGGACAAAAAAAAATCCTATACCCTCAAACCATTGTGGAACAGTGGTTCTGCTGGTGATACCTGTTTTTGTTTTTTGTTCTTTGTTTTCATGATGAAGCTTCGATCATGCAGAATGTAGAGGTTTGTTGTTACAGGATTGTCGCATTATTATCTCTTAAAGAACTGATTGGGGTCACCTCATACATGTGATGCATGTAATGCTTGCAATGTTGCTGCAAACACACTGTTCAAAACCTGCGTAAAACACACAGATGTGTTTACATTCACGCATTTCCTGTTCATTCTTCATGCCCCCACCCCTAGCTTTTTATATTTGCAAATATGATGGATGTTTACTGAAATTGAATTATAGTCTTTACAAGGTAGGCATGTCTAAAACCTTCCCAAGGGTAGACTGTGTTTAAAAACTCAACAAAGCCGCTACACTCCTCCCAGTATGTCAACTGTAGCGTTTTTTTGGAAATTAGGACCTACAACTGAGAGTTGATAAAAATCTAAATATTTTTAAAAACTTTCAAATTAAATATTATAGGAATAATCAAGTGAACCTAATAAACTGGCAACAATTTGTATAATTCCATATGCATATCTGATAAAACATCCTTTGTCAGCTTTTTTATTAGAACTAGATGTGCTGATGTGCTACTCCTGAACTAAAAGAATTACAAGCTTGCTTTTTGAAAATATAATTTTACAATATGGACACTAACAAATATCAGCACACATTTCTGTCGTCTCTCTCCCTCTCTCTCCTCCTTCTCTCTCTCTGTATTGTTTTCCAGTCTACTCATTTTATGGTTTTTGTCTCATTTCTTTTCAGATATCGATGGACTTGGCAGCAGTGCTATAGGAGGTCAGCTGATCAGAAGAGCCTCTTCACAGTCGTCCTTCACAAGTGATAAAAAAGACAATAACACTGTGTTGGCAGGTACGGTGTATGTTTTCCAGCACCTCCCTGTGTATTTGTGCACGCAGTTTGAGTGTGTGTACACACAGAGGCGGGCGGGGGAGGCTTTCATCACAGTACAAGCACTTAGGCAGCGCTGTTTCTATGACGACATCTGTCAACCAAGATAAAGCCAAAGTGTTAGTCAAACAAAGAATGTTCCTGTTTTAGAGAGCGGGTGATGTATACCACATGGTGTGGCTGTTCATTACCTTGGCTTTTCTAAATCATATCTTTGCAAAATACATAGACAAACGCAAATAGCGATTCTCTTTTACTGTACTGTGGAGTTTGCATGATGTTTTTGTATTATGGGAACTGGTCCCAGTCTTAATTTACACTATAGTTATCACAAACCACACACATCTTTTTTTCATAATCATACAGTTTACATTACAGAGTATAGGGTTCGATGGAGGCAGATGATTCGCTGTTGTGACCCCTGAAAGGGAACAGCCGAAAGACAAAGAAGAAGATACAGTTTACAAATTAATATAATTTCACACATATAAATTTTTTGTTTTCAGCAGATCCTGACAGAAATACACTTTCTCGTTGCTTTAGGTATAGTGTTTGCCCGATACATCCTGATCGGCTGCTGGAAGAACCTGATTGACACTCTTTCTACTCCACTAACGGGCCGCATGGCAGGCAGCTCAAGAGCTCTGGCCTTCATCCTGGGTGCAGAAGGTCTTAAAGTACAGAACCAGAGGGAGAGAGAAGCCATCTGCCTTAGTCTCGATGGTCTGCGCAAGGCTGCTGCGCTCAGCTGTGCTCTGGGTAAAGAACACATACCATCGTAGCTGATGGTAAAATGGAATCAAAGTATTAAATGATGATTGTAAATCATGTACACCCTTGAAGATACTGGAAACTTTTAGACGATTAGACTAATCTAAGACTTCTTTTAGATTGTAGATGTCAGTGTAGGAAAGTTTAAATGATCCTGACACAACTTTTTTCTTTTGACCTAAGTGATGTGTTTATTTTAGGATCATCTAACAGAATCTGCTAAGCGTTCTTGCTTGTGTAATTCTGTGTGAGCTCTTATTAAATGTGTGAATATGTGTGCGTGGGTGTGTGTGCATGCCTGAATGTAGGTGTGGCTGCCAACTGTGCCTCAGCTGTAGCTCAGATGGCAGCAGCTTCCTGTGTTCCAGAGGAAAAAGAAGAGAAGGATCAGGCTGAAGCTGGAGATGCTATTGCTCAAGGTATACTTGTGTAATTAATATACTGTATTAGCATATTTTTAAAATATATTTTAATTTCATTTATTCACCTATCCTGTATCGTTCTGTTCTGTATTTTTGATATTGGATACACACAAAGTTACATTGGTTATAAATAATTATTAAATTTAAGTGATCTGTTAGAGTACATAACAAAGGTTCAAAATCTGCTTGTATATTGCAAATATGTGGAACAACAACTATAATTACCTTGAACACTGGTGTTTTACATAAACTTCTATGTAAAAAATTGCTATTTTAATTTATGATTGGTCACCACCTGATTCATAAAGACATGCATTCATAAGATACAGATCTTTTCACCGCATCCAGAAATGAGTACAGTGGAACCTCGGATTGCGAGTAACACGGTTTGCGAGTGTTCTGCAAAAGTTTTGTTTTGTTTTTTTTTCCCGATTTTCTCCCTAATTTAGTCGTTTCCAATTTCCTCCCCGTCACTAGGGGGCTCCCACATTAAGGCTGCTACTACTACCACTCAGTCGGGAGGGCCGAAGACTATCACGTGTTTCCTCAGAACCACGTGACGCCAGCCGACTGCATCTTTTCGAACTGCTCGCTCACGCACCGTTGGGGGCGGCGTAACACACTCGGAGAAAAGCGCTAGCCGCTCCTTCCGCTTGCGTTAGCTCACAGACGCCCCCGATTGGCTGTAGAGCCGTGATTAATGTGGGAGCACGAAGTACCTCTCATCCCTCCCCTCTGAGAGAGCTCGGC
>JAOVVA010000041.1:6908231-6921808 GCA_028565275.1 Leiocassis micropogon
GGCGTATTGTGTTACCAATGGTTTGTTTGGTGACTGTGCTCCCAACTGCCTTGAGATCATTCACAAGCTCCTCCCGTTTAGTCCTGGGCTGGTCCCTCATTCTTCCTTCTTACTCCATGAGGTGAAATCTTGCATATAGGGCCATTAATGGTTATTTTGCCATCATTATTTATGTTGCATGCAGCCAATGCATAGACACAGAAAGTATGAAATCTTGTTTATTATGGTATTTAGAGACTGTTTTTATCATGACTCCAGTAATTCTACTAGTTAATTTTCACCCACCCTGTAAATTAGTAAGATTTATTCCTATAAAGGGAGTGTTGTGTTAAAAAACTGATGTGCTTAGAGATTGTAAATCTTATTTTGTCTTTTCTCTCATGCTGAACATGATGCAGGAAAATTGGGTAAGAGCTTGTATGTCTAACATGACCTATAATCATTTATATCTTATTACGCAGATGATATACTAAGTAAACCCTAGAAACCACAAATGCACATATTTCTGTGGTTGCAAGTTCACTTAGGTTTGTTTTCACATATATAAGTGAAAGATGGAAAAGGCTAAAGAAACAGTTTGTTTATCTTTTTAAGAACAAGGAATGAAGTACGTAGTAGAATTTCTCAAAACAACAGTCCTAACAGTCTTATCAAATGTTTAAAAAGTGTATTTGCAAAAGTTTGAATCAAATCATTACTACTGGTACTGTAGTACACATGCTGAAAAATTGAAGTCACAAAGTTTTCAATATATACATATTGAAGGCAACTGATAATACTTTTGATTCTTTAAAGGATTCCGTTCAGGACGATTGTGGTGAGCTTGCTGTCCCACCAGGTGTTGCTACAGAACCTCTATGACATCCTGCTGGAGGAGTTTGTGAAGGGCTCCAGCAGTTCAGAGAGCCAGGATCGCTTAACACCTGTCTCAGAGCCCAAAGCCTCTGGTTTTCTGCGCTACATCTCCATGCAAAACCTGGCCATTATATTGGACCTCCTGCTCGACTCGTACCGCACGGCGAGGGACTTTGACACACGTCCTGGCCTGAAATATCTACTTATGAAGGTGTCCGGGGTGTGCGGAGCCGCCAACCTGTACCGCCAATCTGCAATGAGCTTCAATATCTACTTTCAGGTGCTTTGTTTGGTATAAACTGAGTTGCATTTATCTTTATGTCTTAAGTTCTGATTCTGGGAATGTGCAGTGAAATACAGTTAATAATGAGGTGAAAAGAATTAATCATACATCATGCACACAGTCATACACAGCCAGGGGTCGAGTATACCTGGGAAACCAGACATAACAACATAACAGCAGCACAGGATTCATAATGAAAGCAGACAGATGGACACATTAACTATACAGTGACTGTCTCGGACTTTGCCGTAAAGTCCAAGCCAAGTCAGAATTTACTTTAGTGCATCAGTATTCTGTATATTTTATTAATAATGTATGATTTTTTATTTAATTTTGTCTATCTGCTGTTTTTTCCAGGCTCTGCTGTGTGCCATGTTGACTAACCAGGAGCAGATCACTGTGGAGCAGGTGAAGAAGATCCTCAGTGAGGAGGAGGAGGAGGAGGAGGAGGAAGAGGAGGAGGGCAGTTCAGATTCGTCACAAGCCTGCTCGTCCGAGGATGAGGATATGTTTGAGGAGACAGCGCGTGTGAGCCCACCACGCCGGTGGCGTACGCGACTGCCTGGTCTGAGCACCCAGCCTGCCGGTAGTGCAGACTGGGCGTGGCTGCTCAAACGCATACATAAGCTCTGCATGGACCTCTGCACAAATTATATTCAGATGCACCTAGACCTGGAAAACAGCACAGAGGAGCCACCTCCCACTACGCGGCCTGACAGCATGTTCTTTATGCCCCTTTTCCCCTCTGAGACCTCTACTCCATCAACAGGCGGCCATTCAGTGCGTGGCACTCCCTTGGAGGATAATCCCCGCCTTCATGTGCTCAACACGCCCTCCTCCGAGGAAGAGGAGAGGAGGAGGAAGAAGGAGTGGTGGGAGAGCGCCAGCAACAAGCTGTACACCATCGCCACTGACAAGACCATTGCCAAGCTGATGATGGAATACAAGAAACGCAAGCAGCAGCAGCAACAGCAGCAGCAGAACCTTGGTTCTTTGACAAAGAAAGTAGGAGAGAGAATGACACCAGAATCGCCCGGGCCACAGAGACCTCAGCAGCTCCTCGATCAGAGGACCATGAGGCATTCTTTCAGTGCCGGACCAGAAGTACTGCGTCAGGACAAGAGGCCACGCTCGGGTTCTACCGCCAGCTCACATAACATTTCCCTCAGAGATTCAGAGGCGCAGATACAAGTAGGGGGGATGAGTTGTAATCTTTGAAAATGTGTGACAAAACAACTAATATAATTTTTTTATATTTTTAGTAGAACTGTTTTTTTTATTATTTACTTTATATATGTTAATGGGATACATTAAGTACATAATTTTTGGATTATTATTATTATTATTATTATTATTATTATTATTAACTAACTTAAATTATTTTTTTGTACTCTCAGGCATGGACCAACATGGTCCTCACCATCCTGAACCAAATCCAGCTGTTGCCAGATGCCACCTTTGTGGCCCTGCAGCCGGCCATGTTCCCCTGCATCAGTCAGTTGACGTGTCACGTGACTGACCTCCGTGTGCGGCAAGCGGTGCGAGAGTGGCTGGGACGCGTAGGACGTGTTTATGATATCACCCTGTGAGGAGCTCGCTGCTTCGTCGTCATTGTGAGCTGACTGTAGTTTACTTTCATCCTTGGGATTTGCTGACTGGGATAGAACCTGTTTCTTTTTGTATGCAAATGTATTTATTGTTGTATTCTGTAGTCTCTGTATTCTGTGAACATACATATCTGAATGCTCTGCGGAACAATTTGAATCCGAATGTTAACGAATGTTTAATTAGCACATGGTATTGACTACTCTCATTTGTATTACTTTCTTATCCTTTTATTATTTATTGCCTGTCAATCAGATTTAATATTTATTTCCAGTGAATACAAAGCCGTGTTTACATTCTGCACTTTTGTACGCTCATTAGTAATGCAAGTTTAATGCCGCTGACACAAAGTCACATGGCATGGAGACAAAATCCAGTCATGTACAGTTCAGTACAGTACCGAACATATTGCTGCTCTTGCAATGTTCATTCAAACTCAAAGTGTTTGGATGTACAAAGGAAATGCCAATTGGTTTCCTCAAGACAGCATTTCATTGCTAGGGTAATATTTGAATTTGTGACTAACGCAAGTTCCTTTAGTGCCACAGGCTAACATATGGACTCCTGTACCATGTATTTACGGTTCTACCCTTTAAACATCTCCAAAATGATGTGTGTTGACCAAAATTTTACTGACGAGCTGTCTAATGTGCATTTACTCTCTCAGTGCTTACAGGATACAAAGATTTAAATATGATTTATACTGGTTTAGAGAGAATTCAGATTTGCCACACTGATCAACCTGACCGGAACTAACAAATCTCTTTCACTGATTGTTAAGATTTAGGTCGAGACTCATTATTTAACACATCATATACATGTTACCATCGAAACTGTTCTGTGAAGCATATTTAATCCTTCTTTATTTTGCCTAAATGGAACGTCAGTAATCATGAAGCTTTAAAAATGCCGGTTCATGTTAACATGCCTATCCAAACTTTGCTTATGTACAGTATTAGTCTTGTAATTTGTGTATCAGTTTCTCATGTCATGTAAACGCATTAAGGGAATGATCTGTTGTTTCGCTGTGCAGCGCATAAATACTGCTTTCAAAGAAACCAAGACAGTAATCTTGCGACGACCACGTTCAAGACATTCAACAATTTTTTTAACCCTAAAACCCTAAACCAAATGTTCATTTCAAGTTTAAAAGTAAAATGGCCAAATGTTTGTGGACACCCCGACTTCAGCATTACAATATCCCAGAGGTTGGTGTAGAAGAACTTGAGTGTCCTGCACAGAGTCCTCACTTCAAACCCACCGAGCACATTTGGGACAGATTCAAACAAGCCTCGTCACTCAACATCAGTGTCTGACCTCACTAATACGCTCTCGGCTGAATGGGCAAATCTACAGCCGTGCTCCAGAATTAGAAAATAGAAAGCCTTTCCAGAAGAGTGGAGAAATCACCTTACTTGAGTAATTTTATTATATGTAGGAGCAAAGCAAGGACTACATCTGGGTGTGATGGTCAGGTGTCCACATACTTTTGGCCACATAATGTATAGAATGACCAAGAGTGCCATTTTAAAGTAGAATCAACTCACTGTACAACAAAATGCCCACATGCAGTACTTAAGTTGAATGTGTTACCCAGAAAATAACCTGTGCTTAATTTGAATGTAAAGGAATCTAATCACATACTTCTTTGTATTTTTGTGTTACTTTGCTGGTGGTGAAAATGACCAAAGATCTGCACTTGTATGCGATGATTAGAAGGTAATGTTTCCTCTGTAGCCTGGAGGAAGGGATGCATCTGCTATGAGGTTAAGGGTGTATTCTAAAAAAAAACACTCAAATACTACTTGAGGGTTTTTTCTTTGATTTTGTTAATTTATAAGAAACTAAAACAATGGCTCAAGATTTTTGTATACTTTGTCCATTTGCACAGACATAATTATATCAACAGTGCACAACTCTGTTGGTATCTTTCATTTATTTCAAATGTAAAATTTTAAGAAAATCTTGCTCCTTCTGCCTCTTTACAATTTTCCTGTAAATCTTGAAAAGTTAACGATTTGTTTACGGAAAAACATTTTGGCTAAAAGACAATAACGTATTTATTCTCTTAAAACATTTGACCTTAGTGCAATTTACTTTATTCTTAAATCGAATATTACAATTTAAAAACCTGATTGGTTGAGCTGCATTAGAAGCTGAAATATTTGAATATTTTAATGCTCCAGGTTTGAAAACAATAAAAGCGTGTTACAATACAGCCACAGTGTTGTGTGGTTAGAATACCCTGACCTATGTTACATTGCGTAACAACCAAAGCTTACTGTTACCAGACTACATTGTGTTGTTTACTGCAAATTCGTTAATAGAAAATTCAGTTATTTTAGAACACTGGATTTGACCGTATTGTTTTTGTTAGTTTTATAACAGAATCACCTCTCATGGCTTACTGATTTATTTATGTTGGGGTATCATACTTATAAACTGTGGCTCAGCGGCACCAGGCTGCTTGTATAACTCTATCGCGGCGCTACGTATTCTCCTGATTATGAGGGCTTTTCATGATTTGCTAATGGCACAAGGTTTTTTTTTTTTTTTTTTACGTGTGTCATAAAAGGTGTTTTATTCATGAATACTCATTTTATGTGGCAACACTCAGACTATTGCAGTATACTGTATATGCACATGCTAATTATACATTTGTGTTGTGGAATAAAAAAGTCAATATGTAGTGAATGTGACTTTCATTTAGACTGACCCGAATACTATACTAAATATACTAAAATATATTGAGTCTGGATAGTTATGAAAACATGAGACTTACAGAATCACAATACAAATCGAATTGGCACCGGGGTAACGTGATAATAATGTACCTGGAGGTCCCTGGTGATTCCCATCCCTAATATACATTACACTATAGTTTTCATCTCTATCACATAATTTTATTGCTAGATGTTAACAGCGTGCTTCTTGAGCCAAAAAAGAAGCGTTCCAAAAATAATCAGATTATTCTTAGAGTAGCAACATATCTGTTCTCACTGTGTTGTTAAAGTTAATTTTAAAACATTAATAAAATCTTACCTGGCATCAGTGGAAATTACACTATCACTCTGTCAACTTCACATCAGACTCAATGTCAGAATAAACCTAACAGCACAGCATTAGGGTTCCTATAGGTGGCCAAAATTTTGTGACAACGTCCCACTCATTTCACACCAACAAATCATGTTTTTGATTATAAGAGAAGAGTTGGTGTTTTTACGAAGCTGTTATGAGCACTGAAGTGAGCTGACCACTTTCACTGACTCCTTTACTTCACTTGTTTGAGTAAAGAAAGTAGTTTAAAGCTTTTCAATGAGATGTTTCCTCATCACCATTACACCTAGGTTTTTGAGCAGTTCTCACTCTAAAGTCCCTTTCTGATACCCTGTGACCCTTTTTTGAAGGGTCAAATTATTGGGCTGCATCTAACAAAGAAAAAACAAAGGAAATTTGAAATTACCGGAAACTGGACATAATCCCATTTAACTTATTCAAAACTTGGAAGGATAGCGCTGAACCATCAACCTTATTTAAAAAATTTGGTCGGTAAAGTTGCATGAAACTAAAACGATGTAATTAAGTAAAATATTTCTTTAAAAAAATCTGATATCACCCAAATGAGGATGGATTGTGTCTGGTTCCTCTCACGGTTTCTCACTGAGTCCTCTCAAGTTTTTTCTTCACCGTCGCCCTCGGCGTGCTTATCAGAGACAATCTGATCTTTTTAATTTATACATATTTTCTCACATATATCTTACTTATTTCCCAATGGGTTTTTTTTATAATTTATTTGAATTAAATTTATGAGAGCTCACAGGATTGGTACTAAACAGCTGTGTGGCCAAAAGAAAATCACTTGTTAGTGAGATAACTCAGAAAAAAAATGGCTTCGGTCTGTTAGGGATCATAAAGATTGGACTTTGGAGCAATGGAAAAAGGTCATGTGGTCTCATGAGTCCAGATTGGCCCTATTCCAGAGTGATCGGAGCATCAGGGTAGGAAGGAAAGCACATTGCCGAAGCGATGACTTTTTTTGACGGCCTGGAAAGGTATATAGCTCTGATCATGGTGAATTGCAATTTTCCTATTCAATGTAAGGAGTTTATCAGAAAATCCTGATTTCCTGGACAAGTCTTAACATATTTATACGCACAAAAAGACAGCTCTATCAACAGAAAAGTTTAATTGATGAGAAAGGCTTACACAAGGGCTATAGTAACTTAATTAAGCACTCTCTAAACCACGGTGAGCAAAAAAATGCATCTCAGAACACACAGTACATCAAACCATGAGGTGAATGGACAACAGACAGCAAGCTAGCTACAGTAGAGAATGTTAAATCCTCAGCTGGCCTTTATCCAAACAGCCTTTGACTATCCAATACTGTGTAAACAGATCAGCTATAACGTTATGGCCATTGGCCTAATACTGGGCAGGTCACCCCATTGCACCCCGCCCCACCCCTTTGTCACACAAACATTAATGACCTGCGTGTTCTGACACATTTCCATTGGAACCAGCATTAACCTTTTCAACAATTTGAGACACAGTTTCGAGATCCCACATAAACGGCAGTTTTGGAGTTGCTCTGACCCAGTCAAAGTCGCTCAAATCCTTACACTTGCCCTTTTTTTCCTGCTTCCAACACATCAATTTCAGGAAGAAAGAGGCCAAACCAGCACACACCATTACAGTACATAGTGCATCACTGTTTTAGTGTTGTTATAATGTTATGGCTGATCTGTGTACATACTGTAGGCTATGTACAAAATGAAAACATGCAGAATAATGAACAGAGCCATTCACTGAGTTTCTATTATTAATTTTTTTACTTTAGTCAAATATTTACTTCAATGTATAAGCATACATTTTAACTCAACAGCTCAGACAAAACATCTTACACAGATAAAACACAGAACAATCCACCATTTAGTTAACAGTAAATTAAAAGTTATGGAAGTAAATACTGTGACTTCACGTGTTTCTTGTGTTACGTGTAGGATCGCGACTCGTCCCCTCATAAACAACCTTATTCTTAATTCCCTCCTGAATCATCCTCTGTTGTACCCGCATTCTTGCGTTGTTATACCGACAGTAGAACCTAAAACAAAAAAAGACAATAAACAACTGAACTTATTTACTTTATTTCAATTTGTTTAGCTTATTAATACATTAAGTGAATCAGTTAGGATTTACTTATGGTTAATTTTTAAATGTAGATATTTAATAATATTTTTTGTCTTTTGACATTCCCTTTTCCCATCTGGTAATGAAAAACCTGGATAAAAACATTTTAATTCCAACTGTGGTTGCCATGGTTACAGATCTTAACACAAATTTTACGTTTCTGTAATAGCCCAAGACTACGATGAAGAGTTAAGTAAAACAAACCAAATTAGCTATCATTCAAACAGACTTCACCACAACAATTTTCTTTGGCGTACAGTAGCAAATTAAACATCTGTAACTCAAGAAAACAAGAAAAATATTGTTGTTGTTTGGGATTACACACCATGAACCAAGTGTTGTGAGCATAAATCCAGCCATGCCAACATGGAATGAGCGCTTCACTCTGCCTGATGGGGGAGAGGACATGAACACGTTAATCAAAAACTATTGCAAGCTTAGAAAGCTGCGCAATCCTAAATTAACTAGCAAGTCTAAAGATCACTATGAACACTGATGCAGTATTGCCCTCAGCTCTATCTCTGTTTGTTTGAGCACAAATGCAGTGATCTAGATGTGTTGCCTGTTGACCTCCTGTTCGTGGTATGTATTCACGTGTGCGTGCATGGGTTTGACATTGAAAACTGAGGTGGTAACCCTAAGCTTTGTTCCAATATTTATGAACCTAGCTCTCTGTGTTCGCATTTAGCCTTCGGCCATAACATTACCACCACAAAACATTTAAGACACATTAACATTGTAAATTATACACCAGCAAATAGATGATAGGCTCATGGGCACTAAAGTCTCAGGGACACAACGCATCCTGTCCAGTCTGATCTGATCTGATTCCACAGAACCCTGAGTTTGTTTAACAGTTACATGCTTAGATTGTGTTCCAAGTGAACTGAGCAAATACAATTTTCAGTAAATAGAGCAGAGTATGTTAGCATTTGTGAGGCTTACTAGTAGCCAAAAAGTGCCCTAGTGCTGCAACAACAGATCCTCCTGCACCATGCAGAATAGCTTCTCTAGCGCAAGGAGTTTTCCCAACGTCCAGGATCCCTAAAAGTTTCACTTCCTGTGGACAAAACAGTGATATAAGGTCTTAGACAGAATTTGGACCATAAAAAATAAATAAATCAGAAGAAGATGAGGGAAATTATTCTATCAAACCTACATTTTACTAATTGTCACATAAAACTATCTAACCCTAACAGATGTAAAATCTTGCTTTAAAATTATTATTATTTTCTATATTCTTTACAATCATTTGATTTTGGTTTCCAACAGTAACATTTATTTAAATCTAATTATTAATGCAGTGAGTAAGCAGCTCCTGCTACAATATAATTTTCACATTATCTTATCAAAACAATCCTAAAAACCACAACACTTACCTGGGTTTTACTGTCAGTCTCCTGTTCCGCCATTCTTATCGCAATATTACAGTTTTATAATCATAATCTAACCAGTGTGCATAACTCGGTTATTTTATAACAACGTGAATGACATTGGCAAGCACTCCATGCAACAGCAATATTGTGGTCCGTCAATGACTGTTCCTGACAGAAACATAGACTGAAATCTTTAGTTCCGGGCTTCTTCTTCTTCCTTGTGGTTTTATTGGTGCCACCTGCTGCTTGAGTTTGGAACATCAGCTTGGCAGGAACACAAAAACAAAACACTCACTCATCTTTTATGCCGTTTTATCCTGAGTCGCAGAGGGTCTGGAGCCTATCCAAGGAAACTTCAGGGGCAAGGCGGGGTACACCTTGTGTGGGGTGCCAATCCATCACAGGGCACACACACACATACACATACTTACACACTATGGGCAATTTGGGAACGCTAGTTAGCCTAACCTGAATGTCTTTGCACTGTGGGAGAAAACCGGAGTACCCAGATGAAACCCACCAATCATGGGACAACATGCAGACTCCATGCACACAGACCCAAGGTGGGACTTGAACCCTGGTGGTGCAAGCCCATGGCCTTTTATTTTACTCCTACATGTGCTGGTATGCATAAGAAATTGATCCGTACCCTTATGGTATAATTCTAATATTAATTGTAAGATGTTAGCTAGAATGTACTGACTGCATCACTTTCCTGTTTCAAGACTGGTGATGGCTGCCATGTTATCTGATGCTATTAGCGTACCCCTTCTTGATAATTCATCTCCACCCATTTAAATGATATTTGTATACCTATTACAGTAGTTTAATAGTGTATACTGATAGTTGATCTGTTCTTCTTTCCTTAGTTGATATCTTCTGCTGTGGAATATAGAATATTGCTCCTGTTCGTCATATACCTGGATCTTTTGACCCATCCATATATATTATTAATTTTCTTATTTCCTATTTTTTAAATATGGTTTTGCAATATTAACCACCGTTAATGAGTGATCGGTTGTCCTTGATTTGTTTGTTTTAGAAAAAAAAATCTAAATTCTAGGTGTCTCTCTGGTTGTCTTAGATTAAAATAAATAAATAAATAAATAAATAAGGCAACTGGGCTGTAATTTAAAATAAATGTAACTAATTACTTAATTTAAACAATAATATAATTACTTTACACTTTCAGAAACACAAGGTAAAAATGTAACGCTACTTTTCCTAGTCACTCAGCTGGTAACCTCAGGGACTATGATGATATGAAATGATATGATATGATATGATATGATATAATCATTAACTTTAAAAAATAACTCTAAAAGCTTTGGTAATGTTTTATTAAATAATGAACCAGGGAATTCTTGCTCTTTAGTCGGTTCAGTATAAAAAAATGCAGTTTTGGGACTTTCTCATTTACAAATAAGCAAACAAATAAATAATCAGAGATTTTCCATTTAACTTCATTTTAACGTTATTAGATAGACTTTAGGCTGTCAGAAATGTTGGTCAAGCTCCAGCACTTTTTAATTAAATTTCCAGAATTTGGACAATTTACAGTACAAGCAATTCGCAAAATATGTCCACCCTGTCATTGACACTGATTAGAGTAAATACATTTTGATTGCAACGTGATTATTTGGTAAATAATAAAGTACATATTTGGAAATCTTAATTCGGTCTTCTTCTCAACAATTTATTTAAGTTAATGATAAAAGCCTGTTGATTATTAAATTTATGCAAAATGTGGCAAAAACACCTCCAGGGCCTGGGTTTGATTCCCGGCCAGCCTTGATTCCCGTCTCTGTGTGCATGGAGTTTGCATGTTCTCACCGTGCTTGGTGGGTTTCCTCCGGGTACTCCGGTTTCCTCCCACAGTTCAAAGATTAGGCTAAGATTAGGCTAATTGGCGTTCCCAAATTGCCCGTAGTGTATGAGTGTGGGTATGTGTGTGTGCCCTGCGATGGATTGGCACCCTGTCCAGGGTGTACCCTGCCTCATGCTCTAAGCCTCCTGGGATAGGCTCCAGGTCCCTGTGACCCTGAATATAGGATAAAGCGGTATAGAAGATGAGTGAATGAGATGATGTGGCAAAAACTATGCACACATGTCCACCATGTCAGTGACTCAAAACATACTTTATTCAGTATGACAATCCCCCCCGTGCACAAAGAAATCTTCATCAAGTCATGGTTAATCAGCTATGGAGTGGACTGCATAGAGACCTGACCTAAACCCCCTGAATACTTTTTACATAAATTTGAACTCTGACTATTCCCCAGTATCCCCTTTAACATCAGAGTCCGAATGCATACAGCCTGGTTCAAAAATCTGGATGTGATGGACAGGTGTCCACAAACTTTTGACCTTATAGTTGACATAAGTTATCCTTAAGGTCAATTTCTATAAACTATATTCATGTTACCAGGTTAAAGAGGAAAACTAAAGGTACAAAAATCTACAGTAACTCTGATGGCGTCACTGCAGCAACTCGAAAAAGCACAGTTTGGTATCTTTATTTTGGAGAACAGAGTACAAGGATCTTACTATTATAGCCTTGTAGTTACTGGGATCAGAAAAAAGGCTCAAGGTTACCTAGCTATTAACTGAACACAGTCACAAATGAAAGAAAAATGTCCAAATAGGAAGCCAATTAATCCTTTTGGCTGTAGCAGAGGGCAAGATGAACTGCAGGTTTCTAGTGTCATTGTGTACCCTTGAAAAAGTCATCGAGATTATGTTAGAGCACTTAGCTATAATTTCTTTGAGATTCATGTGATAAGGCCAGGTTTCATTTCTGCACACTATATAAACGTGTTAAACACTTGCTGAAAGAGACAGAAGCCTGCTGAGCGATCACAGTGACAGCTCTAAAGTGAGATCAGTTATATGATGGTGTATGATTTAATTACATGTATAACTATTATATCCGAGGTAGAATGCTCAATGTAAAAAGTGTGGTCTGAACTCAAAATAATCCATACTTGCTGACTAAATGCTTGATTAATTCAAGTATTCTTGGTTAGCGCAACTAATAAGTGTTGTAATTAAATAATGTGTTTTATTACAGGATGCCAGCTTCCTCATATCTTCTCCTATTTTTCTTTATGAACTTCTTCTCACCTGCTCAAAGCTACCTTCTGACACACTGCGAACCTGTTAATGAGACCGTCTCTGTGGAGAAAGATGGCTGCCCGAAATGCCTGGCGTTTCAAACCAGCATCTGCAGCGGACACTGCTTCACCAAGGTGAATATATTCTTTCTTTTTTTTCTTTTTAATCTTTCTCATATAACTGCATGAACAATACTACAAAATGGTTTCCCGATCATTATTTACAAGTTTGTTAAAAAAAAAAATTTTAAGTTGCAAATCTTTATGACAGTTGATTATTGATCAAGTATATGTTTTCTACAGGAACCTGTGTACAAGAGCCCGTTCTCTTCCATCTATCAGCATGTGTGCACCTACAGAGACGTCCGCTATGAAACCATTCGCCTGCCAGACTGTCGCCCTGGTGTGGATCCTCATGTCACATATCCTGTGGCACTAAGCTGTGAGTGCAGTCTGTGCACCATGGACACCTCAGACTGCACCATCGAGAGCCTGAATCCTGATTTCTGCATGACACAGAAAGAGTTCATTCTGGACTACTGAACTTCTGCCGTTGTTTATGTAGATGTTTTAATCTAACTGCAACGAGTCTATTTTACTCTATGAATAATCAATCTGAACTTGTTGTAAGAACTGCTTGCAAAGTACAATATACAAAATGGCTTATACACAGAGATTGTTTGGCTACATTTTTTTAAACTTGTATGAACAGGATAAACTTTTCAATTAGTTAAGGTTGTTATTAGTTATTAAATAGGGGTTAAAGAGGGTCAACGACACATGATTCATTCCATTCCATTTACATAATTTGTAAAATCATAGGTTCCAGTTTAACTGGAATTCTTTAAAACAAAATGTTTAAAGAAATGGAAAGCACTATAGTTCCATTAAAGGATACAATTTCCAATTGAATTATTATTATTACTAACAGAACAAAAATAAAAATCAGGTTTTCATAAATTACAAATCTAATGTATGATCAGCTAATGAACAATGGATTTATTAATAGTTACTCTAAAACTAATACACGAATATATGCTTATATATAATAACTAATATATGCTGAACCATAGAGCCATGTTCGCCTTCACATCCAAATATAGCAAGTTTGCTCCTCGAGTTGATGCTAATCCCCCCCAAACCATCGCCCCCCCC
>JAOVVA010000041.1:6954989-6965732 GCA_028565275.1 Leiocassis micropogon
TATCTATCTATCTATCTATCTATCTATCTATCTATCTATCTATCTATCTATCTATCTATCTACTGTATCCATCCATCCATCCATCATTGATTTCCTTACAATTCCCTGTGTTTTGTCCTTCTCTATTACTTGTGTTATTGTGTCTAAATTCCAACTAGAATTCCAACAAGGCTACCTGGTTCTCATCATCAGGGAAGAAATATAGAAAACTGATCAGATGTAATTTAGACAGATGTAACATAACAAAGTTTATATTTGTAATCCATTCATCAGTTTAATGTACTTAATTGCCACAGTCACTTTTGAAGTCTAAAGTCTGTAACAGGAATGACAGAATTTCAGCATGACAGGAAAATACTCTGGACAGGATGCCAACCTGTCCCTGGGTAAATGTGCTCATGGGAGAATTTTATACAGTAGCTACTGTAGCTAAATAAAGATTTGTTTGTTGTTACTCATATTGAAGAATATACTTTATATTGGTCACTGTATGCAAAAAAAAAGTGCCACTTAGCACAGCACAAGTATTTGTTTGTCAAAACATGGATTGGACACTGAGCATCACCTATAAGCCTAAAACCATTAGTTTTTCATTTAAATGAATAGATCTGGTGTAAATGAGTAGCCTTTATGTAGTAATTAAAGTATCATTCTGAGCTTAGCATGAACTCCTTCACCTCCTGAAGAAAACGAGAACCATAAACTGAGAGAGACAGAGAGATTCGATGAAGAGCTCTGCCCACTAAGAACAGGCATAGGTTCACTTAACGCTCAAAAAATCGATTTCCAGGATATTGTATATGATTTGTGGGCGTCAGGGAGCTGCTGTCAATGTGCAGGATGTCTGCATGAGCGATATTGGAAATGAATGATTGAAGTCTTTGTCGCTCGCGCTCATTGCCCTTAATTCTTTAGTTGCAAACTGATCCGTTCACAGTTCGCCAAAAAAATTTGCGTGTTGAACAGGGCTCTTTTAGCCGATTCATGCATAACACTGTTTCCTGGCTTTTCTTACTAGAGCTGTCAGAAGCAAATCAAACCGAAGCAGAGAGGAGACATGGATAGAGGCACCTGACACAAACTCCCAAATGATTATTTGCCTATGAGTGGACAGCCGTGGCCAAAAGTTTTGAGAACAACACAAATATTCATTTTCACAAAGTCTGCTGAGTCAGTTTTTTTTTTAGATCTTTTTGTCAGATGTTATTACTGAAGTTTAATTACTAGCATTTCATAAGTGTCAAATGCTTTTACTGACAATTACATTTATGCAAAGAGTCAATACAGTTAAACTCTGGATTGCGTGCAATAATTCGTTCCCGTAAGCATGCTCGTGTATCAAAACACTCGAATATCAAAGCTATATAAAGTAATATAAAGTAAAAATAAAAAACAAAAACTAACCTGCTCTTTACCTTTGAAAATAATCGTGGCTGTAGTGATTGAGACCAGAGAGAGGTGAGGAGGAGGAATGGAGGGAGGGGGCTGCTGTGTAGGATGATTTTCACACATACTTGCACACACAATGTTCCTTGACTCTCACTCAACCAAGCGTGCGCACACAGACACATGCACACACACGCATCCATTAGAAGGGAGGGAGGTGGCTGCTGTGTAGGACGACTTTCACATTCACACCAGTTTACCGAATAGAGACTCACTCTCACACAAGCAAGGGTGTGTATGTGTGTGAAAGTGTTGTGTGTGTGTGTAAATTATGTCCTACACATACGAACACAAAATAAAAGACGGTTTACGCACACACACATGTGGTTACAGTGTTATAGTAAACAGTACACGCGCATGGATGTTGACTATACGCACGCGCACTGAGACTGAACATGGGAGACGATTACCCACAATTCTACAGCGCGAGAGGAAGAAGAACCATTGGCTCAGTTGTGATCACGTATTGCTTGCAATCCGAGGTTCCACTGTATTTGCAGTGCTGACCCTTATTTTTCAAGACCTCTGTAATTTGCCCTGGCATGCTGTCAATCAACTTCTGGGCCACATCCTGACTACATTTTGTCTACTCCTTACTACTTTAAAATGTCCTTCCAAAATAGATACACACATGGACACATGTCTGCAAAAAGAATGGCCGGATCAACGAATTACGGTGTATATGCTTATTACTGGAGCTGCCTCTCTTTGCACAGAGATGTTAGTAAAAGAATTGCATCTACCTTTTTTTTCCACTGCATCTCCAGAACACAGTGTTTCCGATGGAGACTTGTGCTGCTCTCGCTCCTTTTATCTGTATTTCAAAGATAGATTGTCTCGGAAATATGATAATTTTGGTTGCTCTTCATGCTGTATGTAGATGCATTATTGATTTAAAGATTAGACCTGGAACAAAGGATGGACTTTTAAATGGCGAGAGATTGAAAACTTAAATCCCAGCTGTGCCGTTTTTTTCAGTCAGTCTGGCCAATGCATATTCTCACATGTGTATGGAGAAGGGCAGCACTGTTCAGCTGCAGTGTGACACCGCATGAGCAGCAGTTTGAAAATACACATAGTCAACAGAGAAAATTTAGCATTCAGGTGTTGTGTCAGAGAAAAATAAACACACACCAGTCATACCCCTGCTATCTCAGGTTAAGCCTATTAAGATTAAACCCTAAAAACCTATTTTTGTCTTTATTGAAAATCAGGACCCTTTATAATAGTCGATGCATGATTGACACCCTAAGTCAAGTCATTAGTATGCCTTTTACACCTCTAGTCTCTAATCAGCTCACAGAACTGAAGTGCGATTACACCAGACACACACTGCACACTCACCTCACTGCTCTGTGATTGTGAACATCTCTGGCACCTTTCAGTGCCACTGCTCATGCTCTTTATTAAAAATACCATATAAGACACGTCATGTTTTTTCATTGTGGATGCTCCAGTAGTTCTTTTACTAGTCTGGTTTCCATGTGGTAAACTCCCACCAGTTGTAGTTTAGAATAGAAATGCTTAAAAAAAAAAAAAAAACGCTTATCCGTACAGCACTACAATTGTGGATGTATTTTATAAAACTTACAACGAGCATAATTGACTCTTATCTCTGTTTAAAATTTCGAGTGCAGAGAGTTAAGGGAGAACTGTAACAAAGTAGGGCGTGCTTTAAAAATATAATTACTTGAAGCTTATAAGAAGTGCGATTGTTATGCTTGCCAGTGAACTGCACAAGGCAGTAATATGCATGACAGATTAATTAACTCAAGTCTTCACTAAAAGCACTTTTTAATTAATGTTGCATGAATAACACCTCCTGAAGTAAATATGCTTGTTCCAGAGGATTATAAGCACTTCCTTTTTACTTGAAAAAAGGCTGATACACTTCCTTCTGGAGATCTAACCAACCAAGTCATTATCAGCCACTTTATGGCAATTGCAAAATTACATTTTTGCATATGATTTTAAATTACATGTCATGTATATTATAAGCCACTATTACTATTTGCATGAACAAGCTCAAAAAATGATGGAATGTTCTGTATGGGGAAAATATATATATTTTTTTTCTTTTTCCCCCCCAAAGGTTTCTACCCTGTGGTTTGAGAGATAGATAAAATGAAAACAAATAGGCTACTTAAGTAAGTCCCCCAACATCTGTAGGGATCGGTATTGTGTTTATGAGCTGCAGGGAGGCCAATCTGTTCGCAGAGGAATCAGTGTCAGAAGAACCAAGGACCCATACAGAATTGATGAAAGAGAATAGCCGAGCCTGACGCCAGATCAGAAAAAAATTAGCTACACAAGTCACTTTCTTTAAATCCACACTTTCATCTCCTCTGTGCTAAAAGCACAACTGCAGAGGATTGTTTACAATGATTGATGGAAGATAATTCCCTGACACAAGTTTATGGGTAATTATGCTTGATGAAAACGCTTCGAGGGGGAGAAAAAGGCACTGAGAATGCGTTCATGGCATAGATACAGCTACACGCAATCTTAAGGCAATGACCGCTTATTTACGAGTCTCAAATAAATTTGCGTTATTGTTGGAATGCACTCACTGCCATGTTATTATATAATGAGGAGTGTCACAGTAATATGGATACTTTACCATATTTTGGCTTAGCCTTGGCCATAATAGCCCTTTCTGTTTTTTTGGGAGCAAATTGTACAAATGACCTCATTACTTTTCCATTAGGCAGCAATTTGGTATAACAGATTTCAGTGTTAGCAATCAGATGAATATTTGCAATGCTTTTTACGTTTGTCATTTTTCTTATATAATTAGACATTTTACAAGACGTGCGAGAGAGCTGCAATTACCTGTAATTCACTTTTGCAAATTGGTGTCTCCATAAATGATTTTTCAGCTGCCTTTGAACCTCAAAAATATTCTGCTCTGTTTTTACCCATTAGATCCATCCTGGCAGCTTGCAGAGAGTTTTGAACTGGCTTTAGGCTGAATTATTTAGTTTATACTAAAACAAAAGAAATAACTAGAATTATGGAAGTGCAATTAGTTTTTGTTTGCAAAACTTTCTTTCAGGAAATCTAGTTATAGATTGTTTATTCTAAACATGCAGAATAAACATATTTATTCAAACAAGAGAAAATCAATTTGATCAAGTGTTTACTTGGCTAACATTTACCTATTGAATGGATTATTAGTCTGTTCTGATTGAAGTGTTTATATAATGCATTTTTTATTCTGATTAGGCTATTCTTTAGATTATGAGTGGATTGGAGTGAGTTTTGGATGCTGATACTCTGGTGAGAACCTATGGAACATTTTATTTACTTGTGTTCATGGCAATAGAAATCTTGTTGGCTGTCAAGGCATTTAAATGGTATCTTTAATAGGGGGTATGAGGGCGGCTGACCTGAGTGCATGGCGCAGTATCAGTGAGTGTGGTCATTAAAAATGTGTCATGAATTACATCTTGACTAACAAAGTGTAGTTCTCAGTGCTCACAGAACTGAAGTTCTTTCACACTTAACAGTGTCTCTGCATGAAAACCTTAAAGTTCCCTGTTCATGAATGCCTTAATGTAAGTACTATCCATGTAATCTTGTGCTCATTTTCATCTAGTGATTTTGGTGCTGTGTGTGTGCGTGTGTTTTTACAATTTTGCAAGAAATATTTAAGGAAACCAGGAGCCTTTTTTCATTGCAGGAGTGGAATTTCTGTTACAGTATGGTTTCAGGAACCTTGAAATAGACCCAAAGCATGAAATTACAAGTTAAGAAAAAAAGTTAAGTTCATTGAATATCAAAGTGCATTGTAAATCCAATGATTGGCACAAGGCTACTTAAGAACACTCCTGTTCCAGTGTTATGATATGTATTCCCTGCTGGACATTTTTTAAAGTTTGCTACCGTCAAAATCAATTTTCTTTTCAAGATTACATTCTCACCGACTCCTCACTGTGCTCTATGCTTAAAATAGAGTGCCTATACAGTATATACTGCAAACCAATATGTTATTAAAATTACTTTTCAGAATTTAGTATTTTCCTGCAGATCTTAACAAATAATAATAAATATATATAGAAAGAATACATGTTCAAAACTTTATGGCTAGTACAGTATTTCTTTAATGCCATGTCTATTTGCTAATGCAAAGTCTATTTGAGAAATCCTGGGTGAGGTGGCTGAGGCTCTGTGTTGCTGATCAGAAGGTTGGGGTTCGAGCCCCACTATTACTATTGGGTCCTTGGGCAAGGGCCTTAACCAAGATCCAAGCCTGGAAAAAAAATAGGAAGGTTGTGACAGGAAGGACATCTGTAAACAGGTAAAACCTGTTACAGATATTGCGGATCAAATGATTTGATGTGGCAACCCCCGGGTTAAAAGTGACAAAATCCCTTGGTTAAACATTTCTCTCGGTGGGATTCATATCTGGACTTGGACGTGGCCATTATACCCCATTAAACACTCGTGGATTGCTTTGGCCATGTGTTTGTTAAGTATTTCCCAAGCTTAGGAAAAATAAAGAATGTTCTCTTGAACAACCTGATTTTTACTCCATCCCTTCTCTTATTAATTTTGACAAGAAGCTAAAGTTATAAAGATAAAGTGTGTTCTGTTGTCTCCAGTGCATGTTTCCATATTTTACTGTGGGTTACGTGCCACACGTATCACTTTGAGACTTGGCTTGCTATCATTACACCAATAACTCATTATTTACTTTGTGCACCATTCCTCCATTCTCAGCCTAGGCACTCTCTAACTCCTTACAAGCTCCTCTTGGCCTCACTATGACCTTACTCACAAGTCTTGTTTTTGCACTGATGTTTGATGGAGGGACTTGTCTCGATAGTGGGTGGTGTGGAGCAGTTTCCATTTCCTATTAATTAAGCAGAGCTTACTGGGATGTCCAACCTCTTAGATATAATAGTACACCCTATTCCTAAATCATTCACATTACTTTATCTTGAACTTCCTTTGAATGCTCCTTAGTGGGTTTTTTATTTTTTGCTTTCTTTTTTTCAGACTGACAGTTTTTTCAACTATCACTAAACTGACAGCTCAACTGAAATGTTTTTTGTTTAGCTGCTTTAAATTTTCAGAGATGAAGGCCAACCATAACTCAGGTGTGTCCTTCAATAGACAATTTCTTTCATCTGAAGGTTACAGATCCTGAAGGGTGTGAATACTTATGCATCTCAAGCATTTTATAGTTTTAGCTTTCTTTTAAATAAATGCTGGCATTTTTTTGACATTCCTCATATATTATACAGACACATCTGATCAACTTTAAGTTAAATGTTTTATGAAAGAATGTCTAAAGGAGGCCCTATAGTATGAAGGACAATGTTTTGCTGTCATGTTTTCTCTGTTTTGTGAATACTGACCTAAGAATAGTTTTGTGTCACCTTTTATACCTCATATTTATTCTTTGGAGCACAAGACTTATATTAGACACATTCGTACTATTTGGCATCTCATCTTTTCAGTAAATGTACAATATGTTATGTGTAGAGCATGAAAAATTGGTTTGAGAAATCAGCCGTTTACTCTATAATCACAGGAAACAGAAGATCTTCCCATAATGGCTGACCAGCCACAGTCTGGGTTGTGTAAATTGAGATAAATGAGTAACACTTTCTCTCTCTCTCTCTTTCTCTCAGGTTCACTGAGTTCCTGGAGCCATTTGAAAGAGTTATTCAGCCTGAAGAGCTGTGGCTCTACAAGAACCCTCTGGTTGAATCAGATCTCATCCCCAAGAGAGTCATGTTTGTAAGTCACATTTTTGGTTCGATGTGCTTGGAGAGAGATTTTATTGACCCTTGCACAGTGTCTTTATTGGCTCGGATCTATTGAGTGTCCAAAGTGCAGGAAGGCACAGAGATCAGAGGCAAAGCTGCATTTGGAATTCACAAACCCTGGTATGGTAAGGTCAAAATCAGAAAATTACTATAAATAGAGGGACTAGGACACAGGAGCAAACAAGACAAAAACACTTATAAACTCATGAACGGTTTAAAGATACAGTTACCACATGCAAAAAATTGGATAAAATTGTTTAACGTCTTGTGATTTGAATTTCCTCATCTGAGGACATGATATTTATCCCAATTACACTGTCCATATACCAATCAGCCATAACATTAAAACCATTAACATTAAAACCACCTAGGTTTTGGGTTCCTCTTGTGCCACCGGGGTGGCTTATCCCCCTCGGGCGTGCCTCCCCAGGGCCTTTGGTCCTGCCATGTGTGGATACAGGCCGTTGGCAGTGAGTTGGATTTATTTGTCTGGTGTATCCCAGATACTTGATCAAATTGGGATCTGAAGGTTTGGTTGACAGCCCTGGGCTCTTTGCCTGCTATGCCCTGTGTGCACTGGGTGTTCTGCTGCCTTTCTATCATGGCCAACATCGGCTTATTTGGTGATTTGTGCTGCGTTGGCTTTTCTGTGGGTCCCCGCAGGCATGAGTGAGCCTTGGGTCCCCATGATCATGTCACAAGTTTACTTTTGCATAACTGGCAATCAGTGTTGTTCAGTACACCTCACTGTGGTATTAATGTTATGCCTGACCAGTATACATTATATACTGTTGTAAGATATAATTATTTTGCTAAACTTCATCCTGTTTTTTGTCTATGAAGACTCTCAGTCATCCAGGTGAGGTTCACTGAGGGGCCTAAGTTGAGTCATGTCAACTGGACTTCCTCTTAGTTTAGTAGAAACGTTTCACTACTCATCCAAGTAGCTTCTTTAGTGTAAGGTAAGTTGGAAAGTTTCTCTTATTAAGTCCTCCAAGGTCAAAGTTTCCTCCCCTATCTGAAACGGCTTGTTACATGAACAATGGAGAAGGTGAGATTACTGTAGGACGGAAGGTCGTTAGAGAGTAGAGGGGAGAGAGCTGTTAGGAAGACAATAGAGACAATGGCTTTCTTAGTGGACGTGTAAAGAGGTCTTGATCTTTCTTGGGATAGATGATAGGGCAGCATGAAAAATAGGATACAGGATACAGGTTCATTCTGGTTTGAAGACATTGATTAAGTTAATAGTTATCAGAGGCTAATGAAGAGAAATAATATATAATTATATGGAGTATATGGCTGGAAATAAACAACAATCAAAAAGATTGCTTGAATCACACATTAACACCATTTCTTAACCATAAATCTAGTTTCAAACCTCTGTTTCAGTTCTCAGACTTTTTTGTCATGATATACTGGTTTGTCCGTGTGCACTTCAGTTTATCCACATGCTCTACATGCATGAGGATGCACAGTTGCTGATTCAGCATAAACATTTGTATCTGCTGTCCTTAGTGTTTCTCATTAGTATCCATTGGCACCTTGTAGCACTATTTTGAAATATGTAATTTATGTAGTTTTTCCTATGTTTTCCTATGAAGGCAGTGAGGGCACTTTGCCATGGAAATATTTGTGGGGTGCCCACAAAAACTAATGTACACAGCAAAAGATCACATTATCTTAAATTTTTTTAATATGGCCCATTTATCAAATAGAACACTTGCGTCTATGACAGGACCACACTACGTAATAAAAAGGCTATTTTGTCTAAAATTAAGTAACTTGATATAATTCCGGGATGCCATCTCCGCAGGGTAATTGGGGCAATATTGGAAGCTGTGATTCATTTACACATAAAATACGTACTATAAAATACTATGAAAAATACTATAAAATACATTTTAAAGTATCTATCTAACTCATTACCACTCACTGCATCTGCATTTTTAGACATTTCTTGCTACAGTATAAACCTATATCCAAATTTGGATTTAACTCAAAGTGCACATGACCCAATGGTCATTGTTGTAGAGCAGCTTTATATAAAAATAAAAAAATGAAATATGGAAATGAGTTTGAAATGTGTGAGTAAATATGTATACATTATAATTAACAGTTTGTCCTTGTTGAATAAGCTGAGGGTGATGCAAGGAAACGCTCCCTGAGATGACAATACTGTAGGAAGAAACCTTGAGGGGAACCAGACTCAACAGGGAACCTGTCCTCAAGAGATCCTGACTCTTCTGTGTCCGTTGCAATTTCTCATCACTGTTTCTCATCAGTAGCACCTGATAACTATGAGCTTAATCAATGTCTTCAAACAGGATGAAGTTTGGCAAAAGAATTATACCTAACTCTCTTCATATGAGGATTGTACAAAGATATATAGACAGTGTAATCTGGAGGGTTAAATGAAGACACGAAGAGTCAAAAGGTTAATGATTAGACCTTGTAAATACACCGCTATAACTCATTCACTTTAATTTATGTCCAAATCTCCAAATCCTCTGAAAAGTAAAAAACCTCCTGCTCATGTGACTTTTCTTTTTTTTTTTTTAATATATATTTTTTTGTATTTATCAGTCTCACTCCATACCTCTACTCTCAACCAGGTATCATGCCAACCTTTCTAGCAAGCTTGTTAAAAATTGATAGTGCAACTTCTGTTCACTCAGAGTGATATATTTGTATTTAGATACATATCTGACATATAGATAAGTACAGTAAAGATGCACCACAATTTTTAATTTTCCCTTTTCTAAAGGAAGGAGTCTACACATTGTGATGATTGACTTTATAGGTTGCAGTGATGCCACTTTCATGCTCTTTATGGCCCCATCCTCGGCTTACGTCCAACAAACTGAGAGCTTGTCCACTAGTAATAATTACCATGGGTTTTTTAAAAAAATGAAGCCAAGAACTTGGACGACTTCTAGTGTCTACTGCAAGTCCCTGTCATATAAGAGCAAGTCTAACTAACTTAGCTTTTAAATTAATTACGAAAAGCCATTTTGTAATTTTTAACTTAAGTTATGGTTAATATTATTTCTGCAAGTATCACAGTGATCAAAGACCTGCAAGGATGAAACTCACTAAAACATGGGCTTTTATTTATTTATTTATTTATTTATTTATTGACCTCTGCCTTTAAGTTTATCTCTGCTGAGCCAAAAGGTTTGAAAATTGCCATTCCAGTCTCATACGCTATAAAGAGCAAAGGGTCCATGAGTTATATACTGTACTGTGCAATTTTTATCAGTAGAAATTGTGTTATATTGTCAGGGGGCGAGCCTCTTGGGCTTAGTGAAGGGATCCAAGAGCAGGTGCAGAAGCAGCATGCGAGTGGCTTTGGTCGAGCCTCGTACGGGCGTGAATGTGTCAGCAGGTGCGCGAACTCGGCGCCGTGAAATCCGTCTGCGTAGCGTCAATGCTAAGACGTGAGGATGAGCCGTAGTCGAATGAGCGCGAGCGTGGGTCTGAGCCGTGAAATCCGTCAGCGTGGTGTCTGTGCCGAGTCGTG
>JAOVVA010000041.1:6988514-6999335 GCA_028565275.1 Leiocassis micropogon
ATATATGTGTATGCAAGTGTTTCATATGTGTGTGCATGAGTGAAGTTTGATTTAAGCCCTATACGGCGCCTCATAATCATTGCAGGGCACACACACATACACTACAGATAATAGTGACATAAAAGTGACATAATTTTATGATGTTTTAAAATATTAAAAAGTTGTATGATGGGTGCGTGTGATTAATGCTCCTTTCTTTATATAAACTACAAAGCAACATTATTTTCATGATACTCAGCAATCTCAGTTTGTCCCAGTTCATCTTATTTTGCATTCAACTAATTACTAGCCTCTTTGTGTGCTGAGCTGAACTTAATTAGTTACTTTATCACAGCAGTAGATATATGAGGCAGATTAGAGGTTTGTTGGAGTTGAATCGATATTTGAAGTTGAGGTTTGTTGGCCTTCAATCTGAATACGATCAGCAAAATATAATAATTTAAACCCATTTTTAATAATAAATGGGTCAATAAAATAATAAATGGGTAAATATAATAATAAATGGGTAATAGTAATTACCCATTACCCATTATAATAATAAGGAAGGGCAGTCCAAATATTGCAATAAGGGTTCTGTTCGTAAGGGGCTATATAATATTTTGCTCATTACGAAAAACACTTTTTCATTTGAATTTTTAAGTTTAGTCCTCTATATTTTCAGCTAAAGCCTATAATAAACAATAAAGCCAAATGTTTGTGGTCATCTGAGTATTACATCCATATGTGGGCTTTCCTCAACAAAGGGGAAAACAAAATCTTGCAATTTCCATTCACTGAAACTAAGATGGTCAAACGTGATGAATTAATGCAACAAAATCTTTTTAGATGAATGGAGATTATTATACCAGCAAAGTAGAACTAAATCTATAATGGGACGTTCCACAAGTACATACACTATCTTGCCAAAAGTATTTGGCAATATAGTGTATGAGTGGACGGATAGGTGTCCATAAACTTTTGGGCATATAGTGTGGGTAAAACCTAGATTTTCAAACTTACAAGCAAAAGTATCAAATATATTCTTTACCTAAGCCCCAATGATAAATACACAAGATAAATAATTCTTTTGATTGTGTAAAGCTGCTTTGCGACAATGACAATTGTTAAAAACGCTATACAAATAAAATTGAATTGAATTGAATTTAATCACGCTCGGCGTCAAAACAAGAAGCGCATGAGTGCCACATTATACTCGATGATACTTGATCGTATATCAAGACTCGCTCGTTAATCAAGTCAAAATTAATAAAACATTTTTGCTTGTCTAGCAGAACGCTCGCAACCCGGGTTACTCGCAATCCGAGGTTCCACTGTATATCATATATTTATTTATTTTTTATATTAACCAATATTTAAAAAATTGTTTTAATACTATTTGTTTTATTACATGTTTAAAACCATTTGTACTGTTGCTGTTGTGTGCAAGTCCATTTTTAAAAATCCAACTTTAATATGTTTCAGTTCAGAGTCAGGATACCAAAGCTTTATCTTAATGGTGACACAAATTGTATTTTTATGACTTCTTTGTAAAGAAGCTAAACTAATTGCTTCGTCTTTGTATCAGTAGACTCATCCTTCCAGCTACTCGTGAAAAAAAAATTAAAAACTGCTCATAAACCTTCGTCATGACTGATGCAACAATAAGTACTGTAGAATATAACAATACGATATAATGTGAAATAACTTTTCTAATAGCAAGATGCGCACAACTACAATTCTCTTGTGTTTTTAAATGACAGAAGGTAGATCACATTTTGTAAATTAGCATATAATTGCTAGTTATTAGATAAATAGTTTGAAGTTTATTTACAGTTATCTGTAGTAACCGTGGGTGGAAATCTATCTCAGTTTTGTTCCAGATGAGTTTTGTTCGCTTATACAACTAGTGGACCTGGTTTGTGTAATAGTTACATTTTATACATTTAAAACATCTAGTGAAAAGTTTTGTGTTTTGTCCTGTATTATTCTTTTACTGTCCTTCTCTGTTTTCAGATGCCTACCACATCCCTGGCATCAGCTCAGAATCTAACGCTCAAATCACAATTTCCTGTTGCACGTCATACTCTCAATGCCAGCATGTTTTTTAGAGCATTTGGAAAATACATTTAAATTCCGAATATGATTAGTTTCGCTTGTCAGTTCAGAATTAATACACAGAATCTAAAAGATGAAAAACAAGACGTAGAACTTGTTTGAAAATGCTTACAACTGCACTTCCAATCTCTTTTGTCTTTCTCCTTCATCTTCTTGTTGCAGAAAACTTCTAAGATTAAAAAGCTGTAGTATAGAAGACCCAGTTTCCTCTGCGTAAACCTCTACTATAACCTTGCTGCATGGGAGACTGCCTGAGCAAGTCACACTCCTGTTTAATGACCCAGTGCTCTCATTAGCCTGCTGTTTATATTCTGCAGGAATTCTTAAATTGCTATAAATATGTATGAAGTATAATTATGCTTGTCCTACTTTGGTTCTATGGATATCTGTGAATAACTGGAGCCACTCAGGTCTAACGGAGCGGTCTGGATGGCTTAATTATTCCAGACTAGTAAAAGCACTTGGCAATGGACAGAAAGAAATGTAATGCTTCATTTGCTGAATAATGTAAACTGTAGAATGTTACATATTTTAAAGAGGAAAAATTAAACTACTCTTGTTATATTAATTAATTACATAGTTCACTTTTCCCCCAGTATAATCAAATCATAGTATTTTACTGTACTTTAAGTTTTCTGGTAAATGGTTTGATGACCCCTACAGAGTTTAAAAAATAGGCTTGTAATTAAATCCCTTTAATAGAACAGAATTGTCATTTTTTTATTGAATGGTTTCTCTGGTGCATATATTGTGATGCATAGTGATACTTTAGTTGCATATCCCAGCTTAGGGGGTGTGGTCAGAGCTCACGGTCAGCCATGATACAGCGCCTCTGGAGCAGACAGGGTTAAGGGTCTTGCTCAAGGGCCCAGGAAATTTATTTTATTTTTTTAAAGTAATAACTCAAGGTTATTTTAGATGCTTTACTAATACCTTATTACAAGTAATTTTCTTCTTCACAACTTTTATGAGTGAATAACTGTTAAATTAGCTTGTTAAATTAGAGTGTTTTTGTACTCTTTCCACCGGCATATAAATAATATGAAATATTTCCTCATTTCTATGCAGAGATGCAATGTAGGAAGCTGGAGTGAGGCGTAGGACTTTTAAGCGTTTTTTCCTCCTGATCACTTTTTTTCTGTTGTAAGTTGTTAAAAAAAATCTATAGCCATTAAATCTATCCCTCAGCCCAATTTAAATCATATGACATAATCTGTGCAAAATCATACAAATTTTTAATAAGAATATTTTTCCACAAGTCAGAAGAGAGTGAATTAGATTGAAAAATATGATAAAGATTATTCGCCTGTTCTAGACAAAAGTGGTAGCATTGTTAGATATTAAATCCTTACCACATTGATATCACTGCAATGTGGTTTTGTGAAGAGGCAGGGCCAATTGCGTGAAAAGAGTGTTTTTTTCTATTAAATATTGTTGTCAAAGTTTATAGCATGGGTGAGACTGGCAAAGGAACACAGGGAGAATCCATCATCAAAATGCAGGAAAACCAAGCACAAGTCAAAATCAGGAAGTGAAACTAGGGGACTCAAGGAAAGTAAGATACAATAAGTAAGCACAATAAGACCTGATGATGAACCTGAAGCCCACATGTGTAGAAATAAACAAACTGAAGAGAAACTGGAAAGAACAATCAATGTACCATTATTATATGATAATAATACTAACTACTGTAGTATGGATTAGCTTTTATTGAATGGCTTGTCTTGCCAAGTGCACCACTGCACAGTATTGTTACCTGCCAAAAATACATTTTGCTTACATTCAGTGAATTAAAAAAACAAAACACTTGATATCAGTGTTTCAATCTCATCATTCCATACTTGTAAGCACAAACATTATTCCTTTACAATAATAATCTAAAACATACAGTACAATGCCTGGCCAAAAACAGAAAAAAGTGACATACCCTAAGATTTTGTTCGACTGCCTCAGGCTTTCACAACAGCTATGCAATTTGTGAAAATGATTCTTCATGCTTCCAGAACCGCTATTTCACTATTTAGTCCTGGAATATGCCTGGGGCATCAGGGCAGAAAAACTGATAGCCTGCTCATTCAGTACATTTAGGTCATCAGACCTGACCAAATGAAGCAAACTCAGATCATTCCACTCCCTCTAGAGGCTTGCACAGTGGGCACTATATGCAGGATGATCTACAGTATACTGTTAAATGATTAATGCATCATTCATTCATGATGTCTCATTGCCCTGTGATGATAGCATCTGTGATAATTACAAAAACACCAAAACCTGTGTAATCTGATGATTCATATTAAATGACACTAAAGCATACGGTTTGAGAGCAGAATGGTATCAGGGCACATTTAGACTCGAAACCATGTGACCAACCAATCTCAGAATGGTACATTATGCTATTCTGTGTCCCTTTACACTCTGGTTGTATAATAAATTGCTCAAACACTTAAGCTGAAGTAGTTTGTTGGTGCATGTTATCCAGTATGTAAATGAAATGCTTATAGCTGATCTGTCCTGTTGGAACTCAATGTAGGCAAATGAGTTACGATTACCCTGCCAATAAAACACATAACCACAAAACAGTATTCTATTGTTTCTGCTATGCGTGTGGGTCAGATATGCCAAATCTGCTGTTAAGATTCCTGTGAGCATACCTAAAACAAGATATGTGTCTCACCTCTTTTGTCAGATTAATACCCCATGCAAGAACTTTTCCAGCGCTGCAAACGCTTTTAAAAGGGAACCAGATATTACCAATTCTTTTCTTCTTAAGCTTTCAGAGCAATATGCTGTGCAAGAACATGTGCAAGAATCTTGGGAAAACTTGGCTTTTGATTTCTTTGTTCTCCTTGGGATGCAGCATGTGTGAGTGGCAAAGTGCAGAGTGGTTGTACTCTATCTATCTATTTATCTATCTATAGATCTATCTATCTATCTATCTATAGATCTATCTATCTATCTATCTATCTATCTATCTATCTATCTATCTATCTATCTATCTATACAGTATATATATATATATAAGGGCTCTGTTAATGCATGTGATTTCATCTAGAAAATTTCAGTAGTTTGTTGGTGCCTGTTATCCAGTATGTAAATGAGATGCTTTGCAACTTATACCTGATCTTTCCTGTTGGAAAGATCTAGAAAATTTCAGGTGCCTAAGACTGTAGGTTATTGTTTTTCGGCTCTGTGGATCTGGGTTTAAGCCCCGCCATTGCTGGGTTGCCGCACGCCATACCGCCCAGCCACTGCATTCAGTACCGGTGTTATTCTAGAGATTTTAATTTTAATGTTTGTTAAATGTTAATTTTTGACAAAACTGCATAATATGTTTTCTCTATACAGTTTGTCCTGCCTTTCTTTATTTCAACATTTTACATTTATAATATAAGTAAATCTTGTATCATTTATAATACAAGTAAATCTTTGTTTATTTTATTTTATTTATTTAAAGAGTTTTGATTAATCGTGATTAATCACAAACTATCACTGAGATTAACTAGTTTTTCACGATTGACAGCAATATACTGTAGTTTTGGTGTTAAGTACAGCCTCATATAAAGTCAGCCTATTTGCTGCTGATGCAGCAACTTTTAGATAAAGGCACCAGAAGTAGAATGTGTATGTGCGCAAATTGAAAGATTTATCACCTGACTTTCATTTTCTCTCTGTTTATCTGTTAATCCTTCATTGTCTCTTGTTTGTCACAGTTGCTTTCTCTGGCCTGGGCTTCACCTCCTTTTACTTAGCTGGGAAGCTGCACTGTTTCACCGACAGCGGCCGTGGACGCAGCTGGCGCCTCTGTGCCATGATCCTGCCCCTCTACAGTGCAATGATGATCGCTCTGTCTCGCACCTGTGACTACAAACATCACTGGCAAGGTAACAGAGGCCCTGAACACGATCTTGAAATTTGCACAAGCGTAAAGTCTACAAACAGACCAGTCACACCCGTATAGTTCCTAATAACTGGTGAAGTCAAAACCGAGTACTGGGAAATATTCTAAAGACTGTTTTAAAAGCAATGCAACCCTGACCACACAGTTACTAATGATACTGTACATGCAGCCATGTTAAGGAACACAGTCTTTCTTTCGGTTATTGAGCATCAAACTTCATGTGAAGGCTTACTCATGCCTACATGGGGAATCCGGAGGGAGAGGATGTGCAATTTGGGCTCAGCTACAAACACTGTAACATTTGCATTCATTCTATCATTTATCTTTTGTAGGTGCGTCATCCTGGTAATGTTGTGGTAGATTCAGGAGTCTATTTGATGCAGAACTTTTTGTTAGTGGTACTGTACATGGATGAGTAGTGTGAACGTTATGAAAGATACCTTACCTGATACCTGAGAAAGGTAACCTTACTTTAACTGCTTTTTTTTTTTTTTTTTTTACTGGCAGTTTGGATTTTTTGATTGTTTGTTTTTTTCTCATTTGCATTTCCCCCCACTCAGATAAACCTGTTTATTATGGAGCCATATTTCCAACATTGCTTTATAGGTGACATCACATTACACCATATGACCTACACAAGTAATATATTTCCTTATATTATATATTACCTATTTTGAGATATACTATTCAAAGCAGAAATTGGTCTATCTCAGATCAAAATGTTCCAACGTCAGAAATAACAGTCAGGACAAAAGGTGGAGGGACTTTCAATACCAGCATTATCTACAATGATAAACGTTTATCAGATCATAAGTAAAAAGTCGAGTCATTTGTTAAGTTTTTATTAAGCTTAAAACAAAAAGCTACATTTATATGTGTGACTCCTCTGGTTAATGGTTTATAAGCGTTGTGTTCATGAGGTTAAATATAAAGAATTCATTTTGCCGTGCACTGCTGATGAAGAGTATTACCCATGAGGGACAATATTCAGCAGTTTGAGACATTAACCACTGTTCAGCTTCCATCAAAGTAAACATAGACAAACATTCATAAATTGTTCTGGCAAGTCTTGCATTATTTGTTTATTTAGTTATTTTTGGCTATATTTTTACAAATTGCTTTTTACAAAAAGGTTCAACACATTGTTTGTTGACAGACAATCTAACAAGCTTCAACACAATATATATGAAAAAAAAAAAAATATATATATATATATATTATTTTTATTTTTATTTTTTTTTCCCCATACATTTTTACGTCAGCGTGTTATGAGTGTTATTTCACGCAGTATGCATGTTTACGGTACATTATTTAAAGCACAACAGAATTTGAACTTTAATTGAAGATTCTAGTCCCGTGATATAATGCTTCACAGGAGACGACTAGAGCATGTCATTGTGTACATACTGTGCTTTCCATTGAGTGTGATCTGATCCTGCACAGTTCATTGACCATTTGACTTGAAGGCTGCTTCTGTGTTCAGTCAGGTAAAAGATTTTTTTAAGAGCTCTGGGGAGATGATCTTTAACTATTAGTGGGACTGACACTGACTGAATGTGCGTGGTAGAAATTCTCCACCAAGATGAGAAGAGTGTTTTTTTTTCCTGTGCCAGAGAAAAGAAGCGGTATATCTCTGCAGGATATCCACAGAACTGTCAGATTCAGGATTGTTATTCCAGGTAGCCAGAACACACAGCATTTTACTGAAATGATCCTACCACAAATACAAAATTACATATTTATAGTTTACACTGTTTAAGATTCGCCAAAGATATGTCACAATATGTCTAATTCACAGGTGTCTAACATTCTGCAGTAAAATACAGTATATGTACAAGATTTATCAACTTCAGAGTGTGTACACACACTACCAGTCAAAAGTTTCCATGGTTTCCATAGGCTTTCATGATTTTAATTTCTTTCCACATTGTAAAACGATGCTGAAGGCGACCAAAATATGCAGCGATCTCCTTTGGACAGTTGATATTGAGATGCGTCTGCTACTTATACTCTGTAAAGCCTTCATAACAGCTCTAATCTGAGCTGCTGTTATTTGGTGATTTCTGAGGCTGGTGACTCTAAATAAACTTCTCCTCTGCAGCAGAGGTAAGTTTTGGTCTTGCTTTCCCGAGATGGTCTTCATGAGAGCCAGTTTCATCATGGTGCTTGATGGATTTTGCAAATGCACTTGACACAATACTGTTTTTACAAAAAGATTTCCAGATCAGCAAGTCTTAAAATAATGACTGTTGTTATTGTTTTTGTTGTTGTCACGTAATTGCCATATCTCTTATATAACAAGTTATTATATAATAACTAAGATTATGCTATATCTAATCAGTTTCAGCAAAATGTTTTCTAGGTTTGGTTTTGGTGTGTCAAAAATAATTATAAAACATTTATCCCCAGAACATTCTAACCCGTTTTTTTTTTTTTTTTTTCCAAGCACAGAATTTAGATTCAGATTGAAGGAATCAAAACGTATAAAAATGTATGATGGTATTAATATTGAACTAAACTGTTTAGTATTTTTGGAAACACAAATTACAAGTTTGATTTCTAATGATGCAACAACTATCCAGGGCCAGAAGCCTTGGAAAAAAAGATCGAATCGAAGTCTCTGGGTGGAAGGCTTGGTGTAATCTTTCTCTCCTCTGTCATTCACATTGGCACTAACCAGTTGTGCGTATCTGTGATCTCTGTGAAAAGGGTTGGATGGATTGTGCTTCCTGGGTATTTTTGCAGCATGAGCCAACAGTTCTTTCTCTGGTTGGTAGCTGCCATGTAATTAACAGACAGTCTAGACAAAAAGAGGGGTGGATTGTTTGTGGATTCATCATCTTCAAGTCAAAATCACTACAACTTTGTAAGATCTTCCTAGGTTGCATTAGTTAACATAATATTGATAACTCAACTCAAGTGCTGTAAGTTCTTGAGTCTGATTGGTCAGTAGGATGTTGATAAATTTTCTTTAACTGCAGAGCTCTGATCGCAACTGTTCTGTCTTTAACATAAATGAAATATTTATATAAATGTGGAAGGTGTAAAATGCTCTATTTCTAGATTCCATATTTACATGAGATATGAGGGCTTATTTAATTGGTTGCACTTTGAAAAGTTAAACTGGGTCAAAGAAGAATTTTAATAAACACTTTGACAGTGCTGAGACATCAAATCCAAATGCACCTGGTACGTAAGTAAAATATCTTGAATACAGTCAGATATTAAACAATTTTAGACAGCGTAAATGATTAAAATGTTACATTGCCTTGTTGTAGTGGCAAAGATTTTCACTCCTTTCTAGAAATAAATACTTTAAATTCCCAAATTTCTTTCCCCAACAGAGAAAATCTTTTCAGCTAGAAATTATTACAAATATCAAATTAAACAAATTGGGTTGAATAATCTTCTAAAATCGAAAATACTAGATAATCTATTTACTTATATCCATGATATTTTCACTTATTAATCTCGAGTCAAGGTCGTTCTCTTTATAGGGATACAACGGCTTCACGTACAGAGAACTGTAACAAGGTGTGGCAGTGATTGTAATGTAGTGTCCAAGGGTACATTTACATTACAAGCCACAGTGTTTAATTCCAATTTTTTACTCATATCAAGTTTGCATGTGATGATAGTTCGCATTCATATTTACAAGTGACTTTAATGTAGACGTGTCTATCCTTGAAATGTCACACATGCGTATGTTATACGCCATTGCTCATGATCACTCACTCACTTATCCTCTATACCGTTTTATCCTGTATTCAGGGTCGCAGGGGGCCTGGAGCCTATGACAGGAGACTTAGGGCACGAGGCAGGGTACACCCTGAACAGGGTGCCAATCCTTCGCAGGACACACACATACGTACATGCTTTTTCACACACTACGGGCAATGTGGGAATGCCAATTAGCCTGTCGGCATGTCTTTGGACTGTGGCAGGAAACTGGAGTACCCAGAGAAAACCCACCAAGCACGGGGAGAACATGCAAACTCCATGCACACTGACCCGAGGTGGGAATCGAACCCCGACCCTAGAAGTGCAAAGCAACCTGATCAAAGGATATAATCTAAACAAAAAACATCAGATAATCAGAAAAATCTGATCTGTCAAATTGGGGTTAAAAAAATCTCCACATAATTTAAAGAACAGACATATTTGTGCTGGGAGGTTTCTTAGTACCTTGACAGTCTGGTTGTGTTTTTTCATCTTTTTAACTTTATGAAATGGAAAAAATTGAGACTTTCAATGCAATGACTGTTTATAGCTGATGTGATAAAAACTTGTTTCAATAAATTAAATAAAAAAAAATGAATAGGCAAATTGCTGTTGTGTAACAGGAATCAAAAGACTTTAAAGGATTCCGTTGAAAATACTTGATGCAATGAGGCTATAATAATAATCACCCTGTTCTCTCATATGCAGTAACACTCGCAAGGCTAACCTCAACCTTGGACTTCTCAGAATATAACAGATCTTTTTACAATAGTGAGGCATTATATTTGCAATAACATGCACTTATATCCAGGCAAAAACTTTCAAGGTCTTATAAAGAAAGTAGGAGTTATTTCACTATTTTATGCAAGGCATGTCAAAACTCTTTTTAGCATCCATTACCATGTTGAGTCAAAGCTGTGTAATAATAAAATACCGGTATAGTAATTTGATAAATATAAATTAAAATTACATTATGCAATTAAAACACAATGCAAATGTATTGTGAAGTGTGGTTATAGTGATATATATATATATATATACAGTGGTGTGAAAAACTATTTGCCCCCTTCCTGATTTTTTATTCTTTTGCATGTTTGTCACACAAAATG
>JAOVVA010000041.1:7025179-7042301 GCA_028565275.1 Leiocassis micropogon
CTGGACTTAATGAAGCACAGTGGACCAACACCAGCAGATGACATGGCTCCCCAAGTCAACACAGACTGTGGAAACTTCAAACTGGACTTCAAGCATCTTGTAGTGTGTGCCTCTCCATTCTTCCTCCACACTCTGGGTCCTTTGTTTCCAATTGAGAGGCAAAAGTTGCTCTCATCAGAATTTAGGACTTTGGACCACTGAGCCAACAGACCAGTTCTTTTTTTCTTTAGCCCAGGTAAGACGCTTATGACGTTGTGTGTTGTTCAGGAGCGGCTTGACAAGAGGAACACAACGTTTGATGTCCAGGATCCGTCTCTGAACAGTATGTCTATGTGTCTCCAGCCTCAGTCCACTCCTTGTGAAAGTCCCCAACACTTTTAAATGGCCTTTTCCTGACAATCTTCTCCAGGCTGCGGTCATCCCTGCTGCTTGTGCATCTTTTCCTTCCACATAACTTTCTATTAATGTGCTTTGATACATCTTTTGCAATTACCTTTTGAGGCTTTCCCTCCTTATGGAGGATGTCAATGATGGTTTTCTGCACAACTGTCAGGTCAGCAGTCTTTCCCATGATTGTGCTTCCTACTGAACCAGACTGAGAGACCATTTAAAGGCTCAGGAACTCTTTGCAGGTGTTATGGCTTAATTAGCTGATTAGAGTGGGACACTTTAATCATATATTAGTTTCACCTTTTACGTTGCATTACTGAAATAAACGACCTTTTGCATGATATTCTAATTTTTTTTCAAGTTTCACCTGTAGTCTTAACGAAAAGTTCTCATTTTCAGTGTGATGATTAGTATGCCAGCGATGAGAGATGGGGGAAAATTTTGTGATTCTTTTGTGTCTTGTTTGCTTCCAACACGCGCTAATTTTTTTATAATACTACAGGTGGTGCTATAAACTATTAAGAGTGAATTATTTGCTAAGTTTATTTAGAAATAATTATTATGGCAGTGAAACGTGCTGCTCAGTAAAAGTTTACCAGTTTTGCTCCTTTATTTTCAATTTAATGTTAAACTCTTGTATTTGGAGGTACTTTGTGTTGTTTAAATGCTAAAAACTAATGTTATAAGGAACGGGCTACATTTAATCACTCATGTTCGATTCAATTGTAAAGCTGTTAAATAAAGTGAAAGTAGAAACCTTTCGATTTGTGACAACTTTTTCCGTTGTTTTAAAGGTTCAAGGTACAAAATAAATAAATTAAAAAATCCATATGGAATTGGAATATTTATAAAATCGTAATACTTACTGAATCACAATATCAATGGAAACGGCACCTAGGTGTCGTAATGATATCGTATCGGATGGTGACTGGTCAAAGTCAGGTTTAATCGCAGAGTGGATCAGTAAGCGTTTTTTTTTATTTGCAGTGTAAGAAAAACACAATCTAAAATGTACATTAGAAAACCAGGAGTTGCATTTAGAATAAAATAACTCTCTATTTGGCTGATAATTACATTAATTAAAGTATCATCGTATTTAAGAATATGTTCAAGATTTAAAAACGATCAAGCGCTGCTTTTAAATATGCACGCAACACAGCCAAATTTAGTAAAAAAGTGCTGATGTGGAATCACAAAGTGAGTAATGCTATGGAGAATTAGGATTGTATATTTAACAGTTGTTCCTTATCTGTAATTCAGTAATGCTCATGAGTGCAGGAGCGACGGGAGTGGGAAGATGTGGAGTAAAGCAGCGGAGTAAATGACAACATTAAACAAAACATCCAGTGTTTGCTGGAGAACATATCTAAGCAGACAGCATCTCAACCCGGATTCCCGAAACAACACTTGCTGCAGACTCCTGCAAGAGAGGATTTATTCGTGTAATGCAGGCACAGTTCTTGACAGATCTTCACAGTTGAACACGCTCTCCTTTAACATTCCCCACAAGTAACCATCCTCCAGGTGATAAGATCGAGGGAATGGAACGAGTATGGGAAGGAATTGTTCTGTCCCCATTCACGACCACTTCCTTATAAGCGGAAATAATACTCAACTTTTAAATACTTTTTCCTCCAAACCCCCGAGTCATGTTCCAAAAGCTAGTGGAAAGCCGTCCCAGAAGGGTCGAGGCTGGTGTGATAGTAAATGTGAGACTAAATCCATATTGGCTTTGGCATGGGATGTTCAAGGAAAGCATGGAGCATGATGGCCATGTGTCCACAAACTTTTGGCCATGTAGTGGAGACATCATAAAAACCACAGTGCTGTATAAAAACAGAATAAAAAAAAGTTTGGTTCATGGTTTGGTTAAAAAAATACATCTCACATCCCACATACATGAACATCCCACAGCGCTCAATTAAATCCATTATTTTAAATAATGGAAAGAATATGACATTACTGTAAGGCTGCCTCGAGGAGGCTGTGCAAAAAAGACCATGAGAGGATAAAGAGGGAATTAATTAGAGAAACAACGAAGTGGCCTGTCTTTGCAGATTTTGTCACCATAAATATTTTTGTCCTTTTTCTGACATGGATATTTAATTAGGCGATATCTCACAAGAGGGAGTGCTGTTATACTAAATATCAGCATGTAATATTACTTTTATGAAACTGTTCCACAAACACCATTTATTTAAAAGAGATTATGATTTGTTTGCTTATTTAATCAGCTATTTTGCTCCTCAAACACATATCCTTCTGCGCCTGGAACTGACTAAACGCAACCTGCGGAGCAGAACAGTTAACTAGCGAGAAAGTTTAAAATTCCTACTGGTACTACGTAGCCAAAAGGTTACTCCTGGGAAACTTATGAGATATTCTTTATATTTCTACTTATCTCGTTTTAGAATATCAGCTAACTTCCGGGAGTTTCGGGGTTAAATCTCAAATAGCGTTAAATGGAAAGGAAAGCTAGTGCTCTATGGTGTACAATCCCTTGTTCCACTCACCCTGTAGTGCCCTCGATCAGGGGTTAGGGATACAGCTATTTAGCTTTGTAGCTCATGTTAGCCATTAACAAAACAACATGACCGGTTCAAGGGCTTTTTAGAGCAACTTTGAAGCAGTTACTATGGAGATTAAGATGACAATGTTATCAGATGTGTTTTTCTGCTGTAAGTGCTTCCATGACTAGTTTTGAAAGTGAGTTTTGGCAGGCAGCTGCTCTCTTTGCGCCATACTGTGGATATCAACCTCCTTTCACCAATGCTGTGCCTGACAGTTAGTATAATTTATGATTGTTAGAACACTGGAGACACATACAGTACATATTCATGCACATATGCATATACATGCACATACTGTACATATATGTACATATACATACTCAATAAAATTTTATTTGTATAGCGCTTTTACACAATCAAAAGAAAATTATGGAAATTTGCATGAAATGTAAAAAATGTGTATAAATCAAAATGATCAGATAGTCCCTGATGAGCAAGCAGAAGGCGACAGTGGCAAGGAAAAACTCCCTGAGATGACAGTAGGGAGAAACCTTGAGAGGAACTAGACTCAACAGGGAACCCATTCACATTGGATTATAATGAATAGCAGGATTAGTTTTGCAGTCATACTGTGTGTTAGGCGGCTGGAAGTTCATGCTGGAAGTCTATAGAAGTTAATATAGAGTCCAGTTCATTATTGGAGGCTCAGGCGGAATGTTTGAAATTCCAGTCCTGAACTATGAAGCGATATACATACATACATACATACATACATACATACATATATTTAAATGTTACAGTGCTGTTATAATCTATAATCACCATTCGTTGATTGCCTCTCATCCAATCAGATTACTTGGTCGAAAAACTAACTTAAAAACTGGGATAATTTTGCTCAATCACTTATTGTTTAAACTCTTATGCCTTTTTTTTTCTCTTTTTGTTAAATTGGGTTCTGTTTTGTCTAGTTTTAAGTCTACATTTATGTATACAAATGTATAATATGAAATGTATACAAAAAATTGTAAAGTGTTCACAAACTTTGTTGGTTGCAATATAGCTGTAACCCCGATAAACCTGAGAGCAGAATAGCAAGCTTTCACAAGCTACAACGATGAAACTAAAGTGGTGTGGTGTATAGATGTGAACTATCATATCAGTTTGATTTCATTAAACCTACAGTATACAAGTGAAATGAACACATTAACAATCATGTGCTTCGATGTTACTAAGCAACGGTTCCCAAATTTTTTCCTTCTTTTTGCTGTGTTAATTGCATGTCATCTCTGTGTTTTTTTTGGTTACTGTAGACAATTTCCACTTACTGTAACTTTCCCCCCTTCGCTCACGTATGAACATGGCATCTCTGCCCTTATATTCACCACTTCTCTGTGTTTGTTCCTGTATAAAAGAAGACTGGGTTACCTTGTTGCTGTTATTTAATCTTTTTATATATGAAAAATATCCATCCATCCATCCCTAAATCTGCTTATTATCATTATCTGATAAGCACAGCGTAAAGATGAAATGGCAAGAAAACCATTTTTTTTAATAAGCTGAGTTCAAGTCAAACTGGGACATGATGAAATTTTTCATGAATGAAGATGTAAAACTGATTGACATTTATAGAAGATTTCAAGCACAGTACAGTGATGAGAGTCTCTGTGTTCCGTCTGCGTGCCGCCCGGCACATTGGGCGATGGACATGCACTCGTAGTTTAAGTGGCAGTTATTTACTGGGTTGGGCTGACATCTCGACGCCGGATTGTATCTGAACACTTGGGGGTGAAGAACCTTGATCAAGGGTCCAACAGTGGCGACCAGGTGCTTGAACCAGGGAGCTCCTGGTCAGCAACAACACTTTAAACATCAAGCTAACCCTGGTCCAGATGAGACTCTTAGCTGCAGGTAAAACGAAGATCCTATTTCTGTGAATGATGATACCGGCCGAGGTGGCTCGGAGACAACTGCAGTCGTTCCTGTGAACATTCAGCAACAAGGATGCTTGATCCTTGAAAATGAATTGATGAACTCATCACAAACTTGCAGAAAAGACGCATCTGTCTGTGGTAACTGTACAGCTGTGGACAAAAGTTTTGAGAATGACACAAACATTAATTTTCACAAAGTCTGCTGCCTCAGTTTTTATGATGCCAATTTGCATGTTATGAAAAGTGATCAGATGAATTGCAATTAATTGCAAAGTCACTTTGTGCCATAAAAATGAACTTAATGGCAAAAAAATAAATAAAAAAATCCACCGCATTTCAGCCCTGCCACAAAAGGACAGGCTGACTTCGTGTCAGTGAATTACTCGTTAACACAGGTGAGAGCGTTGACGAGGACAAGGCTCACTCTGTCATGCTGACTGAGTTAGAATAACAGACTGAAAGCTTTAAAAGAAGGATGGTGCTTGAAAACATTGTTCGTCTTCTGTTAACCATGGTTACCTGCAAGGAAACATGTGCAGTCATCATTGCTTTGCACCAAAAGGGATTCACAGGCAAGGATATTGCCACTAGTAAGACTGCACCTAATCAACCATTTATCAGATCATCAGCCACTTCAAGGAAGGAGATTGAATTGTTGTGAAGAAGACTAAAGGGTGCAAGCAAGTCCAGGAAGTATCAGGTCCATCTCCTTGATTCAGCTGTGGGATCAGGGCACCACCAATACAGAGCTTGCTCTGAAACGGCAGCAGGCAGGTGTGAGTGTATCTGCACCCACAGTGAGGTGAAGACTTTTGGAGGATGACCTGGTATCATCCTCCAAAAGTCTTTGCCAGGAGAAGTAAAAAAAAAAGCTTTGCCAGGAGAAGAAAAGGTAAGCGCTACCATCAGTCCTGTGTCCTGACAACAGTAATGCACCCTGTGACCATTCATATACAATATGTGGGGTTGCTTCTCACCCAAAGGAGTGGGCTCACTCACAATTTTGCCATGAATAAAGAGTTGTGCAAAAACATCTACCGAGGGCAACTTCTACCAACCATCCAAGAACAGTTTGGTGATGAACAATGTCTTTTCCAGCATGATGGAGCACCTTGCCAAAAGTGATCACTAAATGACTCAGGGAACAAATCATCGACATTTTGCGTCCATGGCCAGGAAACTCCCCAGACCTTAATCCCATTGAGAACTTGTAGTCAATCCTCAGGAGGTGGGTGGACAAACAAAAACCCACAAATTATGACAAACTCCAAGCATTGATTATGCAAGAATGGGCTGCCATCAGTCAGGATGTGGCCCAGAGGTTAATTGACAGCATGTCAGGGTGAATTGCAGAGATCTTGAAAAAGAAGGGTCAATGCAGCAAATATTTCTTAGATGCTTGTACAGAATTGTGCCCTCGTTTTCCAGCTCGCTTCTGTGCCAATGGTTGCATGTACATCTAAGAGCAAGACTTATAATCGCACATTTGTGGTGGTTGGTTGAGATTCTAGCATGGCCCTCTTCTGCGGGCTGTTTCCTGTTTGCTGCTCGTTCACTTTGATTAACACGCTGTCACAATTAAACCGTGACCATAAAGATCCTAAAAACCCCAGGCAGACTGAACGCTCAAACACAAGCATTGAGAGTTTGGAAAGTGTTCAGATTTTTTTTTTCAAAGTTTTATGAAATGATTGTAATTATACTTCAGCATGCCATAGTGATTTATGTCAAAAATATCTAAACACACTGAACCAGCAGACTTTATGAAAATTAATATTTGAATAATTCTAAAAACTTTTGGCCACGGCAGGAGTTATTGCCACCGCCCTTGCATAGTAATGAACTCTCTCCAAGCCATTTCCACATGTTTGGGCCATCAAAGGAGGTCCTGGGAAGCCAGAGTTTCAGACATGAAGCAGGCAGTCCAGCAGGCATACTGAGAAAAAATTCTACCGTTTTATACATACACACACACACACACATCCTCAGTTGTCCTTTCACTTGTGTGTTCTCTCTCTGTCGCTCTCTCTCTCTCTCTCACACTCTCTCTTTTATTTCTCTTTTCCCCTCAGGGGTTGGCAAGGTCTGATTGCTCAGGGATGCCACTCCAGCATCCTCATTATCGACCCAAAGACCGCTCAGACCATTCAGGTCCTGGAGAGACACAAATCCAATGTTGTCAAGGTGAGTTGGGAACGTTCCTGAAACTCTTTCACCGCTAACAAGGGTAAAGGCGATCAGAGCAAAGTTTCTAACTTGCTAATGCTTTGTCCTGAATGTACATCTGTTTCTATGGGGGAAAAAAACAGTAAGTAACTGGACACTTCAGGTTTTCTTGTTTAATATATATCCAGTGCATACGTCCATTTCAGTGTTACTATAAAAGTCATGTAACACACAATAGTAGTGTCTTGAAGTTCCTTATGCTGACCTGATTCTAAGACACAGCAACATTTTGTAAATGTTGTAAATAGAATAGAAATAGAAATTAATTAACAAGATTAAAAGATCTATGATCAAATTAGTAATTTGATGAAGTTGTTTAAGATCTATTTTAACACCAGGCCTTGTTTGTCAAGAGAGCGTGGATGCAGTTTAGCTACAAATCGTATATTGGAGCATTTAAACGAGATGTGGTATTCATGAAAATTCAGTTGCTTGAGAAAAACCATTAAACCTTTTGTAAGAGCTTGTATCCACTACTTTGGTATTACAAATAGAAATTACAAATAGAGGCTCGTTAGTGGGAAACATTTTCAAATCGTATAATTGGAAATGAGTTACTGCAAATTTATGAGCTGCTGTAAAATTAATTCACTCTCAGGGGGCACGGTGGCTTACTGCTTAGCACTGTCGCCTCACGCCTCCAGGGATTAGGGTTCGAAATCTTGCCTACAGTCTGTGTGTGTGTGTGCATGTTCTTACTGCTTCTGGTGGGATTCCTCCATGTTCTTACTGCTTCCCATCCTCCGTACTACCCACAGTCAAATGATATGCAATGTAGGTTGACTGGCATTCTCAAGGTGCCTGTAGTGTATGGTTAACTGTATGTCTGCGCGTGTGTCTGATTTGCTCAAGTTAAGGGTTGAATAAAAATAAATCAATTTCTAGATATAAACGCTCAGTGTTCTTGTGCAAATTGAAACCAGTGTTATAAAATCTGTTGCCATTGGTAGATTGGGAAGATTGCTCACAAAAAGCAGAATCACTGCTAAACAACACTCAAGTGTGATAATGCTTTTTTTCCCCCGCAAACACTATTTATCAATACATGTCGATTTTTTTTTTTTTTATTGTTGACTTAACCAGTTATTTTGCTCAGCCACACATATCCTTTACTTATCCTAGTGTTGAACTGGCGACCGAAAATTAACCAGTTAGTGTAATGTCTAGGGATGAAAATAGTTGAAATTCTTACCAATACTATTTAGGAAAAAGATGGAGATGGTGGACAGTCCTTAGAAGCATATCAGATATACTTTATATTTTTCCACGGCATCCGAACCCACCTCCTCACAGATTTTTGCCTTAAGTATTGAAATGTTGCAAAAAAATTCCCAAACCGAACGCCTGCCAAGTTGCGCGTGTGTCCAGGAGCCCTTTAAAACTTGTTCACACTACTGGAAGGTCAAGCGAAGCGAGATTACACATTTTTGGGGGGGATTTTTTCCATTTTGTGCAAGATTTAGTGAAGACATAGCACTATGGATTTCAAGAAAGTTAGCAAGCACGGTAACATGGAGAATAAAAGGGAGCCGCTTTCAGTTTCGGTTTTTGAAGCAGCCGGTACCAAGAAAAATTTAAAATTAAGGTTCAGTGAGGTCTAATGCCTATTTATTACATATATTACTTCATTTACATGTATTTTCTAAATGTTTTGATTGTTTTTATAAGCAACAAGATGATAATAGTGTTTGAAATTGGTAATATTGGTATTATTTTTGGGTGGTTGGAACGAATTATCTGCATTTATGTTATTTTTGTATTGGAAAAACATTTCGCGATACAATATTTCTTCTTAAGAACTCGCCTTTGAAACGGATTATTCTGCTTTAGAATATCAGCTAACTTCTGGGTTTCCAGGGTTGAATTCCAAATAACATTCAATAGAAAGCTTGTGCGCTATGTAGGGTGTACAATCCCTTGTTCCACACACCAAGTAGTGCCGTTGATCAGTGGTTAGCACATGGAGGATGCAGAGTAATGCATACAGATAAACGTCACAGTGCTGTTATGCTGTATATTATCACTTGTTCACTTCGATTACTTGTTCAGAACTAACTGTTGTATTTTAAGCCACACAGACAACAAAATGAAAGAACTTAAGCATTCTTGCGAGAAAAGCTGGTTGAAGAATATGTAGGTGGAAAGTTCATGGAATCTCGGCTAATCTTCTCATTGATTTAGAAGGTGTGACCTGAAATAAGCATTTCTTTCATCTAAAATGTAAACATGATGAAGATGAATTTAAATAAAAATCTGGCTTCCTCTGCCAAGAGAAGAGGTTACACCAACAACAAGTTAATCAAAACATAGCTTTTATACACTTTGGATATTCTAGTCCATTGACGTAAACACTTGTGAAATCCTGTGTAGTGAGCTGAAGTTCAAGATTCAAGATGCAAAGAACTTTATTTATCCCAGAGGGAAATTGCTTAAATGCAGAGCGCACAAGAGAGAGGCTAATAAACCACAAAAGACATTTATTAAAACATTTCACCTCGTGTTGCGTTCAGTCATTAAACGCAACAATATCAGTTTTATGGCTTTAGAGAATGGTGTGATCTAACCGGCTGTTGACTTTGAGGTGCTTGATCTGTGACTCCTCGCGTCACAGTAAACTTCCTCCTATTTATTCTTTGATGTCAATTAAGTCACAGTCGATTGTTGATGGAATTAAAATGAGCAAGATGAGACCCGGCATGACGAATGTCCCAGAAGAGTGAATCTGTCATTCACACCCACTGGCATTCTGTATCTTTATCCACTACTGTTCTGGGTTTTCTTTGTGTGTGTGTGTGTGTGTGTGTGTGTGTGGTCTCATGAGTAATGACCCATAAACTAGCCAGTGTTTATCTGAGACATTGCCCGGCTCCTGCTGCCATTTCTCACCCTGCTACGCATTTTAATCTTGTAAGCCACACGCTGAGACGTCGGTTCATTCCTCATTGTCCTGCGAATAAACGAGCACGCAGATGGGGAAAGCAGACCAACACATGCTGGCGTCCATTTGTTTACCGTTTCAGCGTGATACACGGGCATAACCCTTATGTTCCGGCCAGGTCATCTGATCTATCAAAATGAAGATTTTTTTTTTTTTTATGTTCTCATGTTTTCATTATTTCAAATACATCTGTTGTTAATTAGTGAACAGAATGCTTAAAGACCTCCAGCAATGTCTGTTTCCGACCTGCAGCGTTATAGTCGCGGGTGTTTCTTTTGCAGCTCCATTAATTTTGGGATCTTGCTAGAGATCAAAACCCCAATTTCTGAAGTTATAGGAACTGCTTTGAAGTCTCCTGTTGTCTATAAAGAATGCTGTGTATGTGTGTTTATAGGTAAAATGGTCCAGGGAGAACTACCATCACAACCTGAGCTCGCCTTACTCCTTGCGGCTGGCGTCAGCCGACGCCTCAGGCAAAATCATCGTGTGGGACGTTGTGAGCGGCATGGCACACTGCGAGATCCAGGAGCACTCCAAACCCATCCAGGGTAAAGCACGGCTGTTAGAAGGCATTAGAAACTATAAACACATCAGTTGGTGATGTTGTGCATAGAGACATATCAGGATTGAAAAATGACACAGATGTCAGACCCGAGGGCTGATGACCAGACATGATCCTGTTGCCTTGTTTGATTTAGGCCGTGTGAACGTCCCTGAAAACTCACAGTGGTACTCATTACAGTAGCGTACTCATGCTTCTGAGATTATAATAAATAACCACTCTTTACATGTGGTGGACAGAAAAGCATCTTAGAGTTCACAACACTGGAATTCACAACAGCCAAGAAGCGGTATCGAGCTCTTAAACACAATCCTGATACATGAATTAGAAAACTTCAGGTGTTAGACTAGTGAATGTTAGTGTAGAGCTCTGTATTATTAAAGTTATTAAAGTTACACTAAAGTCATGTAAATTTATTTTTCAGACATGGACTGGCTATGGAATCAGGATGCGTCACATGACTTGCTTTTAGCCGTGCACCCTCCCAACTACATAGTGCTGTGGAACGGAGACACGGGGACCAAGCTGTGGAAGAAGAGCTATGCCGAGAACATCCTGTCCTTCTCTTTCGACCCGTTTGACCCCTCTAATTTAGCTTGTACGTAAAAGTACTTACCTTATACCTTATTATATTAACCTGTTATCTTTTGTTTGGTTTCAAAATAATGCATTTTACTAAAAGTAGAGAAAAACACTTAGTTTTTCAGTTCATGTTATATAATAGATTTTAGTTTATATTATTAAGAATATCAGAGGTCATAAGTGTTATGTAGTGCTTTTGTGTAAATATAAAACAAACATGCAACAAGTGACACCATTTATTTAGATATAGTTTTTTAGATTCAATTATTACTTTTAGTGCCATGGTGATGAGAGGCTTTGACCTGAAAAAGTTGCCAGTTTACTGTCTCCCCTTTATCGCTGCTCAGATTAACCGAACTTGTCATCTGTCCTTGTGCTTTAACGCCCCACTCTATTAGTGCTGACCAGCGAGGGGATCGTTTTCATCACAGACTTCTCACCATCCAAACCCCCTGGCAGCAGCGGGAAGAAGGTTTACATCGCCAGCCCGCACTCCAGCCCTGCTCACAGCAAGCCCGCTGCTACGCATCCCACTGGTGCTAAAAAAGCTCTCAACAAGGTCAAAGTGCTCATCACCAATGAGAAACCAATGTGAGTACCTGCACATGGCAGTCGCACACCAGCACAGGCTGTGGGAGCAAATGGTTTTTACTTTTATGGATAAAAGATCTACACACTACTGAGATGAAAGTGCAGTTCTGATTACATTTCACAGTGCTGGATACAGTTAGAGATAAGAGTAATCATTATAATCAGAATAATCATTTATCATGTTTTCACTCAAAAAATGGCTACTTATTATTATTATTATTATTATTATTCTATGAAATCACAACGGATAAGCTCTAGCACTAATGGTTCCTGAGATAGAAGTCTCAGAGTCAGGGCGGCACTTTCCCATGTAGAATGAATGAAGGACTTAGGGTTCCCCATTAGGTGGTCTCCTCTCTCCTTTAGAGTCGTGCAGGTGCTGCGCTGCCATGGAAACCTAGCTAAGCCATGCCCCCATCACACAAACACACTCGGAAGCTGTCTTATTTCAGGGCCTGTGTCCTTAAAAGGACTCAGTTTACCACGGAGCCCGAACCCGAAATGACGGTGTGGTCTACGGAGGATTTCCTATTTGCATCAGCAGCTGTTTCCACTGTCTCCTGTCGCCTAGCAACCTTCATAGGTGTAGGTGGACTTGAGCAGATTTCATGTAAAGCCTTTTTTTTAAATAAAAAATATATATAAATGTAATGTTTAATAGTATTGATAGGTATTTGCCATTGTCTTTTCCCCAGCTAGCAAAGAATTTTGGGACATTTTAAGCCACAAGAGATCCACCTTTCGCTTGCTTCATTGTCAATGGGTTTAAGCCACATTTGTCTGCCGCATTTGAAGGGGCATTAGAAATGGGACAGTCTTAATAGGAATTATATCTAGTTATTATTGCTTTGCTTTTAGGACATTGTCAACTATGAATTACTATTATTTGTGCTTTTTTTTTTTTTACATAATGGACAAAACCAAACCCACATCAAAAAAAAAAAAAAACTGTGTCAAAATCCTTATTCAAAATGAACTGAATTAGTAGATGTGTTTTATGTTACTGTATGTTTATAGCATCCTTTGGCCATTTTTAATGATCACATTCACTAATAATGATCCATGAGGATTTCATTGATAATCCAAACAAATGTAAACTACGTTAAATAAAATTTTCTATTCCACCCTGCATTGAATGATACTAAGTAGCTTTCTTACATCGGTCAGCCATATCAATAAAACCATCATCAGGGGAAGTCAATGATGTTGATTATCTTGTTGCATTCTATCCTACAATAGAATAAAGTTGGAGCAAGTAAACCATCTATTCATGAAGTAGCTGTGTTAGAAGCAGAAAAAATGGGCAAGCATAAGGATCTGAGTGAAGTTGTGATGATCAGATGACGGTTTCAAAACAGCTGCTCATGGTATGCAGTGGTTTAACCTACTTCAAGTGGTCCAAAGAAGGTAAACCAAAGGTTTGATCCAACAGATGAACTACTGTAGCACAACTCCACGAGAAAGAGTTCACTATAATAAAAAGGAGTCTGAACACAAATACAGTACATTGCAGCTTGCTGAATATGGAGTTGCCCTGTCCCTAAGCATCAGTACTCAGGACTATGAAGCAATGGAATAAGGTGACCTGATGAATGGCATTTTGCTTTAAATCATGTGGATACGGAGGTGTGTGTGAGTTGCTTACCTGGGGACGAGATGACACCAGGATACACTATGAGAAGAAGGCAAGCCAGCAGAGGCAGTGTGATGTTCTGGATGTTTGTTCTGCTGAGAACCTTGGGTCCTAAACGTTGCTGTAGACCAAGTACTCCCTTTCATGGCAACGATAATCCCCGATTTCAGTGGCCTCTTTCAGCAGGGTATGGTGCTCTCATACACTGCAAAAATTGTTCAAGAACGGTCTGATGAACATCACAAGGAGTTCAAGGTGTTAACTTGGCCTCCAAATTCCTCAGATCTCAATCCGATCAACCATCTGAATGATGTGCTGTACTAACATGTCCAATCTGCTGTTAGTCTTCCACTGCCGGATACTGTACTACAGCACACCTTCAGAGGTCTTGGGGAGTCCTTGCCACAGCAGGTCTAAGCTGTTTTGGTGGTATAAGGATGATCTACACAATATTAGGTGGTTTTAAATGTTATGACTGGTCAGTGTATTTCATTAATAAATACCACAAAAAACATGCACTATTTCTGAAAAAAGAAAAATATTGGTGCATCCATAATTTAAACAACTAATTATAACACCACTGTAAGAAATAAAAAAATAAAAATAAAAAAAAATCCCAGGCAGCATAAATATTAACATTTATTTCTCACAGTGAAACGGATACTTAATTACTTTCCGTGCCTTGCAGTGCATTTGTAGAAATTGCTGCCTTGGTGTCAGCAGGAGGATTCGTGGTAAGCTCTTTAAACCTCCACCAGTCATACAAAAAAGATATGAATAGTCTGTCTACATTATCTGTGTTTTGATCATCAAAGTCCTCTGTTCTTTTTTTTCATCGTTTAAATCAGCTGTTTTTTTTTTTACCTCTTTCGTTCTTTTCATCAGCTTCCCTGCTTTGTCCGAGGAAGGTTTCGCTCCACTCTATTGATTGTCAGAAGCTTTGCTCATTTTCCTATCTGCCCTGAACACGGCACTCCTAATCTCAGTCGCAGTACACTTAGGTATTTTACTTAGTAACTAGGCCTATGTGGTGGACCTGTATCAACAAGCGAAGATTATTTTCCAAAACCTGCTTTGATGGATCCGTGAAATGAAGGTGTTCCCTGGTCCATTAGGCTGCTTTTGGGCAATTTTGGACAAAACGATGTGAATCAAGAATGTGAATAGGTCCGTGGATTAATCCTGGCTTTTGGGCAGTGCCACTGTGATATAGGAAATTCAGGGGAATTGCAAATCCCATGCTACAAGTATGGTGAGTACCAGATATCTCTACCAGATTCCCATAAAATAAATAAATAAATAAAACCCTGGTGACAGGATCATTGGCAACCAGGGCTCCCCCGTGTTTATGGGTACAAATATCATGATATAGACACACCAGAACACCCAGCACATCATAGTCTGTTGATCTGGGGACCCAACAGGCAAGGAGTTCAAGGTGGTTGCCTTGGCTTTCAAATTCCCCAATCCAATTGAGCACCCATGGAATGTGCAGGACACAAAAGCCTGATCCATGGACCCACAGCACCCAAAGGGTCCACCGCTAATGTCCTGATGACAGACACCACAGCACACCCCAGAGGCTGTGGAGAGCTATGCCAGAGCAACCCTGTTGGCACAAGGAGAACCAAGGTGCCCTAGGTGGTTTTAATGTTAATGCCTTTAAGGTTGTGGCTATTTTGTGGATGTCATAACTTCCATTAGGCTATGTATGAGTAATTCTTGCAGTGGCTAGTTGATTTCTAACCAACAACCCACTGTAGATATTGATTGAGACTAATTAAGACTAATCACTCGAGTGATGTGACTCAGGTTGAACTGCTAGAGCCAGAGTTCACACACTTTGCTCATTTGTTCTAGTGTTTTCAAGTGTTTCCACATTCTACATGGTGATATTCATATAAAAGGACCTTGCAGTTTATGCCACACTCAATTATATTCAGTATAGTCAGCTGACTACCTGAATGACCTGGTTGTTATATCAGTGGATTATTATTTTTTTCCCCCCTGATGACATGGGTTTATTGCAGGATACCAATGCCAAGATTTATCGAGCTCAGATTAAGAAAGAGTGATTCTGGGAGCATGAGAAATCATTTTTAGATGTAAATTGGCCGGAATGTAATTGGCCGTCTTTGAGATGTGCGAGGCAAGACTTTATGGAATGGATTGCTCTCGTGTTGTCATTACAAGTTTTCTGACAAAAATGAATGCAACTACAAAATATTAAAGTGTGAATATGTTTATTTTTCTAATTAGGGAGGGTATGTGCTATAAATTATTATCATAAGCTTGTCCAATATATAGGACATTGCAGGCACTGGAAGAGCTCTATACAGTATTTTATTCCCTAAAGCAAGATGCAACGCAATCGGTGCATTAGATTTCTGTTAACCTGTATTAGTTTTCTTCATGAAATAAAACAGTTACTTTCTGTTCCTGCTGGACTGGAAACAAATATTTAAACACATTAATATCAGCAATCTTTTATCAAGAGTGAATTCTTTTGAGTCCGTCTTTCCCAAAGGAAATTAGATAGAAGCAGACATACTGTATATACACTCTCTAGCTACATTTATACAGATTATATTTCTTCAATTTCGAGTCCACCCTAACTCTACATGGTTCGGATCTTTTTATCAGAATATTATTTTTGTGACGTGCGCAAATTGGATCTGCCTGCTCTAAAGTGCTTAAGCTGCCGGAAATATAACGGAAAAAGTTTTATTTTCTTCCAGCTTTGAGGTTTGGTTAGTCTTCCCATCTTTTTTGATAAATCCAACCTCCTGTGTTATGATTGGTTTCAATAATTCAGTCTCATCTATGATTGGTTGGATGTGTTGTACATATGAAATGGGGTGCCCTTTCCTTAGCCAGAGACCCAATGGATGAAAGATAAGGCAGGTGGGAGAGAGTGTGAAATGTGTCACCTCGCCTCACGTGGGTTAAGAATGCACAGAAAGGCTATTTATTCCAACATAAGAAAAACGATCAGATCAAAGAGGGCTAATATTTTTTATTAAAGGTTTTTTTTCTGATTGGACAGGATTGGGTCAGACTCTTATGACTGAGATGTTTACACAATGCAATATATTTTTAAGATGGGGCTATTCTGTGTTTTTTTTATTTTTTTTATTTATGTGTCTAGGCACTGCAGGCAACGAACAGTCCCCACTTTTGGAGAGATATCTGGCATTTCTCTACCAGTTTCTTATAGGGCTGGGTTGCGACTTCTAATTGTATCTGAGCAGTTGAGGATAAAGAACCTTGCTCAAGGACCCAACGGTAGCAGCCTGGCATCACTGGGGCTCAAACCTGAGACCCTCCAATCAACAGTCTAACTATTGGACTACCCCATTCCATTGTTCTGATTATTAGTTGAATATTAGGGTCCATTGAAACATACCTACTGAAACTTAAAGCTGTTCACATTTTTGGTGAGTCTCTGCCCACTGTAGTCCTTTCTGTTCTCGTCTGACAGGATTGGAACCCAGTGTAAGCATACTCTCTTGTAAATGCTTTACTGCTCAACATGGTTGTTAAAGAGTGGTTATTCGAGTCACTGATGACGTGGACCTGGATGATATTATGCACATATTATGTGCTGCAATTTATACAATTGCATTAGAATATAATGTACAGTGGGGTAAAAAAGTATTTATTCAGCCACCAATTGTGCAACTTCTCCCACTTAAAAAGATGAGAGAGGCCTGTAATTTTCATCATAGGTATACCTCAACTATGAGAGACAAAATAAGG
>JAOVVA010000041.1:7042401-7061115 GCA_028565275.1 Leiocassis micropogon
AATGCTTCTTATGAAGCCACTCCTTTGTTGCCCGGGCGGTGTGTTTGGGATCATTGTCATGCTGAAAGACCCAGCCATGTTTCATCTTCAATGCCCTTACTGATAGAAGTTTTCACTCAAAATCTCACGATACATGGCACCATTTATTCTTTCCTTTACACGGATCAGTCGTCCTGGTCCCTTTGCAGAAAAACAGCCCCAAAGCATGATGTTTCTGTTTAACTGTTAAAAGTTTATACAATTTCTTTGTATTTTCCGAATTTCTTTCTTTTGTACAATATTCTTCATATACTGTATGCCAGCTTGTTAGGAAGGTGTGGGGTGATAGCTCATCTATCGCATTTCTTTCAAATGCAGTTTTACTCTGCATTACTTTAATTTTGGATGAAGTCATATTTTTTAAGTTCCAGTGGTCGATAAGAATTCTTTGCTGAAAATATGTTTTATTAAGCTTAATATATCTGAAATGCAAGTAGTTAAAGGCTAGATATTCCATGAAATAAGAACTTTTACTCAAATCATATATATATACACTTTGTGCTGGCTTCCAATTATCTTGAATCAATACGAGACATGGTCATATATTCTGCCCGGTCTCTCACTCCATTTCCTTTTAAAATACCTCTCGAATTTTCCAGAGAATTGCCTCCTTATTACATCCTTCAATTTACACAGGCATTATTCCATATAAGCAGATTTAGGGGCGTCAGTGGCCCGTAAACTTAGGAGATGCCAGGCTCAGAAGAGATTTGTGATGGTTATTGCGTTCCCTCTCAGTGTTATGCAGTAATGACTTTGGTTAGTCTCCACTGCTCAGCTTTCATTTTTTTAATAGTGACATGTATGAACCTGGAAAGATATATAAGGTATAAAAATAGGAAATTTGAATGTGTGATCTGTTGTTTACGGGTATTTTTAAGTTTAAAGAATTCTGATTGTAATAGTTCGTAATGATTTTTTTGCTGCGTTAATGTTTACCTGTGATATCGGATTAACCCAGGTGTCTGTGTCTGTAGGGCTGAGGCAGTAACCCTAAACGACTGTCTCCAGTTGTCCTACCTACCCTTAAAGAAGAGTCATATGTTACTGCTGTACCCCAGAGAGATCCTCATCCTGGACCTGGAGCTCAGCCAGACGGTGGGGGTGGTGGCCATCGAGCGCTCCGGCGTGCCCTTTGTACAGGTCAGTATGTGTCTAATTTCAGGGCAGATGTGTCAAACTCATGGTCTTTTCACATGTAACCAGTGACATCTATAATTCTGTTGAACTGCCTGCATCTTCCTACAAGGAACATCCTACACAAGCCAACACACATCTGCTACCATGGCCCAAGGAATCCATGGCCTTTAGTATGACTTAATGATTGATCTAAATCCTGAAATATATCACACAGCAGAGCTATAAATCTGTAAAAAAAAAAAAAAGAAAGGACTCTGATTTTATTCTTTGCAAGAGAACATAGAACATCTACTGGATCTGTGGTCGTCGTTTCCATAGTTACAGTATAAACTGATGAGTGCAGTACACTTCATATTATTTGATAATTAAAGTGAAAATGTTGCAATAATTCTAAAGAAGTTAAACAAGAATCAACCTTTCCCTCTTGCTGTTTCCTTTCCAACTCCTAACTTACTCAATTTCCCCTTAGAGTTGATTAATGAAATTGTTAGCACAATTTATTGATTAGGACAACAATCAGTGATTAAAATTGATTGTTGTGCTAATCAAATAACCATTACTTATGGTTTTCAAAGCAGGTGCAGGAAACATAAAAATGTTCCATTTTTTTCAGGAATTCATGACTCATTCATTGATTGATTCATTCATTTATTTTCCTATCAGGAAAATTATCTGGTACAGGCATCTTCAGCCACAAGGCGGGGAACGCCTTGGACATATGTAAGGCTTTCCCAAACTGTTGAAAGCGCACTATTGTCTTTGTATGCTGTTACGAGCCATGTTGCTCAATTCTGTTTTTTTTTTTTGTTTTTTTTTTGAGATCGGATTTGTGTGTCATGACAGTTCATCTTCATAATTACAAGTGACTTTTATCTGACTCTGCTTTCAGATTCAGGTTTCTTTCCCTTGAAACTGAAAGTGTACTCATATCGATACATAATTGCTCATATATCTGAGCTAAAACACGTCATGAGTTTGTGTGACTCTTCATTCCTTTCAAACTATGGATACGATTTTGGCCAAATTACAGTATGCTTCCGGGTTTTGTGCTTGAGGATGGCAGGTTTATTTGTTGAGGTCCAGAAGTAGGATAAAAGTCAGAAGCTTTGCTTTAGTGTTTTAGCAGCTATTGCTAGCACTTCTATAAAATCATAATACTGCTTAATAAGATTCGCTGTCCAGTTGTTCCACTCGAGTGCCCTGACCTGACCAGTGAACAGCACTAGGATAAATTTTAAAAACTGACTTCAACCCAGACCTCCTCATTCTACATCACTGCCTGACCTCTCTAAAGATCCTGAGCTGAACGAGTACAAATCTTTACAGCCATGGTCCACAATTTAGCGGAAAGCCTTCACAGAATAATGGAGGTTATTGTAACAGCTGTATTTAAACTTTTGCCCATGTTATGTATGATGTATAGTTTTTTTTAATCGGTGCCTGAGGTTTTATTTCCAGCAGAAAATTTACTGGCACACACTCACACATGGGTACGACTTCTCTATTGGTACAAGTGCCCATGTTCTGTAAGTGTTTTAAGGTTCTCATCAGGAAGGCCATTTGCATGACTAATGGTGCAGCTGCAAGGACAAGGTTAGCACAAACGATCCATCGTGGGAGCGGGCACCAAGTCAAAAACCAGCACACACTACCCACTCTCTCTCTCAAAAAACACCTTTGTGACAACTTACTGTGCTTTTTTTTTTTCTTTCTTTAATGCATTTCTAAATGCTTAAGCACTCAACATGAGTTCTGTGAGAACAAACTGTTAAACAGTCTGAGAACATCATTTTCCACATTTCCTTAACATCATAACGTTGTGGCATGGAAAGTTTAGCTCAGTGCAAAATCTAAGCCTGTAGCCATATTCAAACAATATTAAAGATATTAAAATGATGTGATTTGGACAGCATCCGGCAGTCATTAGATTTTTTGATGTAGTGTGAATTCTTTTTAAATGCGCACGCTGCTCTGTTTTTATAATTAGTTGTGTGCTTTTGAAGTGGAAATCCCAAATGTCTTGCTTTTTATCATTGTCATCTGCACAGACTGCATGCTGATAAACTGGCACTGTAAAAAATATTAGGAGCCATAATCCACACTAGATTAGCCTAAGGGAAAATGTGCAGAATGGCCATAGTTAATTAGGAAGTGCACTAGAAGAAGAAGAAATCGTACAGGGCTTCTTTATGCTTACAAATCATATTTCACATAGACACTCTTCATGTGTCTCGACAAAATGCAGGGAAGACATGGGAGTATTTCTCCAGACAAGAGCTTGAGATCAGGGGAAAAGCCACAGCTTTTAGGAAGTGTATTCACAAAGCTTCTTAGAATTCTCTTAGAGAGCGCCTATCTTAGCCCAAAAAGTCCTAGCTGGGAGTCTTAGAGTAAAAGTGATTTAGTAAATTTTTTAAAGCAACTCTGAGTAAGGAAAGTACAAAAACCTTTATCTTAGTGGGGAGGTGTGATTGACCCTATTGCTAGGGATGATGCAACAATTCAAGGACTGTGATTGGTTGAAGCACTGACCTCTGTAAAGGCCTTGAAATGTGCTCTTTGTGAAAATAGAATATGATAATAGAATAGACAGTGAAATCATAATGTTTGTATATAAAGAAATTGTATAATCATGACTACAGGCTACTTCATGCAAAGGTTCTGTTATAGGCAAAATATCTTAAAGTTAATTAAACAGCCAAATGTTGAAAATGTGTCTACTTTTGAAGCAATCAATTTCCACACAGTAGTTACTATATTTAAGTTCTTACATTTATTTATCATACTGATTTTATTACTTGTGATCCATTTCAGATTGATGGGAGCAAAATGGCTCAGCTTTTACCAGTTTACATAATTGTAGGACAGTCTATTTAAGTTGCACTTTTGGATGGTATGTAGCCAACAGTCTTCTGGAAGGAAGTAAAACAACAAGAAAACCAAATTGGTCAGAAGAGCAGTGTGTATACTTTTAGCTTTATGTTCAGTGTTTGGAGAATATTTATTCTTTCCGCCATTTTGTTCTCTGCTATAGAAACTCTTAAGCCTCTTAAAAGTCCTCCTCTCTACTCTTAACAATTTTTACTTTAGGAGCTGAATCGTTTTTATCTTAACTAAGATTTAATTCTAAATTTAAGAGAAAATTCTAAGAAAATGTCATAATTCTAAGATTTTTCTTAGAATTTCGTCACTAGGACCAACTTTTAGGCTTAAGAAGCTTTGTGAATACGGGCCCAGGACACCTAGTGCACCATAGCACACCATGCACGGGGCTCAACAGGGAAAGAGTTTGAAGCTGCCGACTCAGCTGCCAAACTCCACAGATCCCATTCTGATCAAGAACCAATTGGATACGCCAGACAATCAAGTCTGATCCACAGGAGTCCCCACCCAACAACGTCTAGCACCCAAAAGATACCTGGTGCCAGACGCCACAGAACACTCCCAAAGGTCTTGTGGAGTTATGCCCCAAGGGGCCAGAACCACAACTGTGGCACAAGATAATGTTAAACATCAATAGATGATAAACCTCAATCGATGCATTATATTGTACAATAATATTGTGTATTGCACAATCCTAATGTTGACCCTTTATAATCCTATACACCTTATATATTTATTATTATTATTATTATTATTACAAACCCGATTCCAGAAAAGTTGGGACACTATACAAATTGTGAATAAAAACAGAATGCAATAAAGTGGAAGTTTTAAATTTTAATATTTTATTCAGAATAGAATATAGATAACATAGTAAATGTTGAAAGTGAGTCATTTTGAAATGTCATGCCAAATATTGTCTCATTTTTGGATTTCATGAGAGCTACACATTCCAAAAAAGTTGGGAAAGGTAGCAATAAGAGGCTGGAAAAGTTAAATGTACATATGTATAAGAATCAGCTGGGGGACCAATTTGCAACTTATTAGGTCAATTGGCAACATGATTGGGTATAAAAAGAGCCTCTCAGAGTGGCTCTCAGAAGTCAAGATAGGCAGAGGATCACCAATTCCCCCCAAAAAATATAGGCGCAATATCAGAAAGAAGTTTGAAGTTATCATCATCTACAGTGCATAATATCATCCAAAGATTCAGAGAATCTGGAACAATCTCTGTGTGTAAGGGTCAAGGCCGGAAGACCATACTGGATGCCCGTGATCTTCGGGCCCTTAGACCCGGGCCCCCCATCACATACAGGAACGTTACTGTAATGGAAATCACAACATGGGCTCAGGAATACTTCTAGAAAACAATGTCGGTGAACACCATTCACCATGCCATTCACCATTGCCGGCTAAAACTCTATAGGTCAAAAAAGAAGCCATATCTAAACATGACCCAGAAGCGCAGGCGTTTGCTCTGGGCCAAGGCTCATTTAAAATGGACTATGGCAAAGTGGAACACTGTTCTGTAATCAGACGAATCAAAATTTAAAGTTCTTTTTGGGAAACTGGGATGGCATTGTTATCAGCGCTCAGTTCAGAAGCCTGCATCTCTGATGGTATGTGGTTGCATGAGTGCATGTGGCATGGGCAGCTTACACATCTGGAAAGGCACCATCAATGCTGAAAGGTATATCCAAGTTCTAGAACAACATATGCTCCCATCCAGATCCTTTCAGGGAAGACCTTGCATTTTCCAACATGACAATGCCAGACCACATACTTCAATTACAACATTATGGCTGCGTAGGAGAAGGATGCAGGTACTGAAATGCAGTCCAGATCTTTCACCCATAGAAAACATTTGGCGCCTTATAAAGAGGAAAATGCGACAAAGAAGACCTAAGACAGTTGAACAACTAGAAGCCTGTATTAGACAAGAATGGGACAAAATTCCTATTTCTAAACTTGAGCAACTTGTCTCCTCAGTCCCCAGTCATTTGCAGACTGTTATAAAAAGAAGAGGGGATTCCACACAGTGGTAAACATGGCCTTGTCCCAACTTTTTTGAGGTGTTGATGCCATGAAATTTAAAATCAACAAATTTTTCCCTTAAAATGATACATTTTCTCAGTTTAAACATTTGATATGTCATCTATGTTGTATTCTGAATAAAATATTGAAATTTTAAACTTCCACATCATTGCATTCTGTTTTTATTCACAATTTGTACAGTGTCCCAACTTTTTTTGAAATCGGGTTTGTATTATTATTATTAAGCCAAACATTTTTACTTACTTGTGATGCAAATTGTTTAGACTAGTTTAATTTAGTCCAACTCACAAATTCATGCGGAGGTGAGGTGATAGAATCATGAATGACATCATCAAAGAAAATAACTGTTGTGACTCTACCTGGATTCATTTCTACAAAAATGTTTTTGTGACATCACTTTTTCTCAGTACAGCGTATAAAATCTAGCATGTTCAGTGGGTATGTGACACTTCCTTGGAAGACTTACTTCTATTTTTTTCGTTCATGTGTTCGTCTACCGATCTTGAATTTTTGCCAGCGTCTATATTTTATGCCTCTGCCATGGATTATGTTGTTCGTCACTCCATGTAATTTTTCCTGGAAATTCTCTAGGTGGAAATGGACTTCCACTGCATCACGCTAAGCTTTTCCTTCCATGCAGGTGATTCCCTGTGCACAGAGGGACGCTCTCTACTGCCTGCATGAGAACGGCTGCATCACACTGCGTGTGTGTCGATCCACTGCGCTCTCAGTGGAGGAAACAGGCAAGCTCTTTTCTTTTTTTTACACTTTGTTTTGTGCCACCTAGTCCTTTCAGTCCTTTCAGACCTGTGTGAGTGTCAGGCTGTAAGATTGTGCTAGTCTCATACAGCACCTCTAAACATTTGCTCTCTTGCAACATGCATGTTTTTTAATACAATATTGTGACTTGATGACTGAAAAGGCTAAATCCTCCTACTTTAAATAATATATAACAAGTATTTAACATGTTCTTAGTTATTATACAAGTATAATTCATTGGATTGAAGCCTTAAAAAAACATATGCTGATGCGCTTTCATATTTTAGAGGCCTGTGCACTTTGTACATGTGTTTGAATATATCTCGGTGGACATGCATCAATCAACCTTTTTTGTTTAAACTCCAAATTCTCATGACCCTGCCCAATAATCCCTAGTGGGAATTAGTAGAATTGATAAGCCTACTGTTTTACAAGTGCACCCTGCATTACTTTAAATAAGAGACTTATTTGCTATATAATCTAAAGTAATATAAAATATATAGCGATCAACGATAATGATAATGATCACCCGCTATTGAGTAAGTCCCCATTTTGTCACCAAAACAGACCTGACCCGCTGACGCATGGACTCCATTAGAACTCCAAAAGGTATGGTGTGGTATTTGGCCCCAGGATGCTACCAGCAGATCCTTTAAGTACTATAAGTTGTGAGGTGAGGCCTTCATGGATCAGACTTGTTTTTCCATCACATCCCACAGATACTCGATCTGGAGAATTCTGAGAACACCTCAAACTCGTTATTGTTTCCATTAAACCATTCCTGAACCAAAGAGGTCACTGCCATCAGGAAGTACTGTTTTATGAAGGGTTATATTTGATCTGGAACAATATTTAGGTAGGTATTTTGTGTTATTTTTTGAAAAAACACCCACATAAATGGCAGGGGCTGGGGTTTTCCATTGGAACATTGCCCAGAGCATCACATTGCCTGCTTCCGACAGTGCATCTTGGCACCATGTCTTAACCAATTAAGCTTATCCCACCCGACCGTCCACATTACAGTATGTAATAGAAAATGTGATTCATCAGACCAGGCCACCTTCTTCTATTGCTTCATCGTCCAATTCTGATGCTCAAATGCTCATTGTACGTGGTTTTGGTGGTGGACGTGGTTTAGCACAGGCACCCTACACAAAAAACTGTAATCTGTTCTGACATCGTTCTTTCAGAATTTTTCCTGCATGACCGACACAAGGCGCATCCAAACACTAACGAGCCTTTTAGACTTGAAGTCTTTTTTCCTATATATTTGTACAAACTTTTATATTTGTACAAGCATGGAATTCTTTTTTTTATTTTTTTTTATTAAATCGACTATTTCCTTATCTCTAACCTGACATTCAATTTCTTAGCAGCTGTGGTGTCTGACACAGAGCAGGGAGTGCAGGAGCTGTCATACGATCTGCGCTCTCAGTGTGATGCCATCCGTGTGACTAAGACGGTGCGGCCGTACCGGGCGGTGATCTGCCCAGTCAACGAGAACAGAGCCGCGCTGGTGGTTAGCGATGGACGCATCATGCTCTGGGAACTCAAAGCTCATGCTGGCAAAGCATCATCCAACCTCAGGTACCTTGGATCACATTCCCCATGCCAATAAGCGTGATTAGATTATACCATGTGTGCCAGGCTTGGATCAGACTAAACTTAAGCTGTCTTTAAAGCTGGGAGTGTTGCACTAGATGAAGTTAACACACCGTAACTGTTACATACAGCTTTAGTAAAGGTGTAAGAGTAGTAGAGTTGTTCAGTGCTATTATTTAAGAAAATAAAAGATTCTACGCAGGAGTGGGATTGAGGATCAGCAGTAGATCAGACTCAGACCTGGATTAGGATAAGCCTTCTGGATTAAAGCAGAACAACTGATTTATTTTGTTCCAGGGTTAGCACTCATTAAACTTCTAACAAGTCTTCTGTTTTTTTGTTGTTGTTTTTTTTAGGAGCTTCCAGTCTAATTTCATTATTTATCTTAATTAGCAATGTGTACTAAAGGTTAAGCTTGTTACCAGGAGCTGTTGTGTATTAGAGTAGTGGTCAAAAGATTTTGGCACAAAAGCGAAGTTCAGTGTTTTAATGCATTTTCAATTTTTTTAAATAATAGAAATTAGGATAATAAAAATACATATTTTATATTATGATATTCAATGAAAACCAAAATCATTTTCAAACAATAAGTATGGTTAACTGTAAGTACTAATGGATCTGAAGGCTCTTCAGACACAGTACTAATTTTCTCTTTTTCTTTCTCTCTCTCTGTATTTCTCTCGTTTTTTTTTTTTTTGTTTTTTTTGCTGGATTACAGTTCAGGCTTGTCCCCTCTCTACTCTCCGGTGAATTTCTGTGGGACGCCATTGGGTCAGAACCAGAAACGTATCCCAGACCTCTCTCTCAACACAATGATTGGTGAGTCATTTTGCAGATGTAATTTGGATCTGCTTTGCGAGTATTATGGATGATTATGATTCTTTTGGTGAAATGTGGACTAGACTTTTCCTCAGACAGTATGTTGCACATGGCTGAAGTTGTCAGAGTGGACAAGTGTAGTTGTTATGGTCACAATGCATATACATATAGGGAATGTTTGAACACCATATTTAAGCGATATCACATGAGAGGGAGTGGAGCCGGGAGTAAAGTGGAATCGTCCTCAGTCACCACATGCATCCCAAGAAGACCACAGGGGGCCTCCATAAGACGCTATCTACACCCAGAAGCGGGGCACCGAGATGAGTCAGACAGAGGGGAGAGGGGGCCTTGATCACTGGCAGCTCAGGAGCGGCATGTGGAGCTCGACAGAGAGAGACGGAGAGAAAGAGAGAGAAAAGAAGAGAAAGAGGGATAAAAGTTAGATATGGTCACAGTAGCATAATGCAAAAGGTGAATGTATATTTAGTGCAGATTGCAAGCAGGGACTCCAGCAACTCCAGCTATGACAGCTTAACTAAAAGGGAGAGCCAGAAGGAAACACAGACTGGGGTTTTGGGGTTGAATCCCAAATAGCATTAAATGGAAAGCTAGTGTTCTATTTAGGGTGTGCAATCCCTTTGTGTGTAGTAGCACCCTTGATCAGGGATTAGAAAGGTGCAGTACATGAAATACTGTACTGTATGTACTTTACTACAATAACAAAGTAAATGTACTTGGTTACTTCACCCCTCTGGTCATAAGCACAGTTTCTCATGGTTAGGGTCAGAGTAGAGCCCTAGCACACCCTGGCAGTGCTGAACAAGAAACAAAGCAAACAAAAAAGTTGTTTAGATGCCAAGCCATCATGTGCCATCATGCACACATTGATTCAGACCCTGAGGCAGTTTTGCTCCATTAGTTCTCCTCCTAGCTTGTTTTTGTGAGGTGTGAGGAAAGCTGCGAACCCAGAGGAAGCCCACTAGGTCACGGGAGGAACATGTGAAACTGACAGTACCACAAACTCATGATAAACATGTGGTTCACAGCTTCATGCTGGCACATACACATTTCACAGGTCCTGAAGATATCTAGAAATATTCTATTTCAACTCTGTATGTTGCTGTGTCATGTCTCATTAACTGCAGCCTGTTAACAAGAACGACTCCCAACAACCAGACTGCAAGGCTGCAAAAAACAAGACGTTATGCTGATGATTGGAAAAATGCATCATTTTATCTGAATTAATGATTGCAGGTTGCTGTAACTCTGTGAAATATATAAATTATCACTTCGTGTTTTTCTAACTTAAAAACACGAAGTACTGCCTTGCTAAAACTCACCACAGCTGGAATCTTCTACACTACACCTTACGCAAGCATACTGTAGTTCGTGGCTTCATGCTATGAATGACATGTTTTTGTTTACTGTACTGTAACTTAGAAATCTGTACTAATAGGTATACAGTTTATTTATTTATGAAATAAATAAACTGTATACATTCTTAAATAAAAGCAGAAATTATTAATTACTGGAAGACGTTTGGAGTACAGATTAAAAGCACCCCTTTTCTTTCCTATTATTTCCTTCTCCAGTTTGTCCTGGATAGACATGCATTAAGCACGTTATAAAGCCCATGCTCATTTCTTCAAGTCTGGCAGTTAGAAGGGTCTCTCCCTCTTTCTCTCTTTCTCTCTCTCTCTCTCTCTCTCTCTCTCTCTCCCTCCCTCACCTCTATTCATTCTCTGACCACAATGATCTCTGTTCTCTCTAAATCTTTTTTGTTCTAGTCAGTGGCCCAACGCTGATAACCTTCTCAGAGATGGAGGACTCTTTTATCTCCTTCATATTTTTTCAGCATTGTTACAGAACTGATACTTCCTGCCATTTGCCCTAATGTTACAGGAGGTGTGTGTCTGTGTGTGCAGTGTGTGATCATTATCACATTTATAATCTTTTATCTTTCTGTGTGTATTCTTGTCGCTGACTAGTAAATGGAATCCCATTAGCAGCATCTGGATTTTTTTTTTCCTGTTTATAGCATTTTCATCAAAGTGCTTTCTTATTTATGTTCTTTTATAATACAGATTAATGTTTTAGTCTCTAATAAAACTTTTTTAGCATGTGAGTGGGGGGAAATCTGAAAATCTGTCTGTCTATATCCGAGTTTGTATGAGTGTGATTTAAACCAGGACTTTTCGTGCAGAATAACAGAACACAGTTATGAGAGTAAAAAAAAATAAATCCTTTATTTCTCCATATAAACCACTGCAACACTATTGCACTTATCCCAGTTATTTACTAGTGCTTGGATACCATCAAGGTAAAAAAGTTTTTTAGTATGCAGGAGCCATGATCAGATTCCCATCTTCACTTCTGAAACTTTGGCCTCCCAGGAACTCCTTTAATGGCCCAAATATGTGGAAATGGCTTGGAGCGAGGTCAGGTCCGTACAGGGGATGTGGCGATAACTCCCAGCCGAGCTTCTGTAATGTGCAAGTGGTCTCTGTAAATGATTGTGTGTACAGTTCCCTTAGACACATGCGCCTCTTCAGAAGTCGATCAGGTGTTCCATTGGCTGAATGTTCACGACTGCCGTGGGCTCTGAGCCACCTCGACCAGGATCGTCATTTATGGACGCACACACCGTGCAAATGTTTAATTGGTTCTAAGAGTCTCATCACCATACTCATTATTTGATGTGTTCCTTAAATGCCAGTTGATTTTTACGGCTGGATTTATGAGAATTTTAAATGAGGTTTAATTTGAACAGAGATCATATTTACCTACCTGTCTATCTATACAGGACACACGCACTGCGTTACAAAGTTGTACACACTAATATTTTTTAGACTACCTTTAGCTTGCATTTGCATTGCCATTGCTTTGAAACACACACATCATCACACCTTTTACTTCCACTCGCAGTCATTCATTTCTGATTGAGATCTTGTTCAAAAGCCAACCAGCACATGCCAAAGACTTTCGATGTGGTTAAGGTCAGGACTCTGGTGGCCAATTCATGTGGGAAAATGGTTCACCGTGCTCTCAGACCCACTTCTTCACACTTGAATCCGATGAATCTTTCTCCTGGAATATCCCTGTGCCGTCAGTGAAGAAGAAAAATCCATTAATGATTGTAGAAAATTCCAGGACTGAAGTATGGGAAGGAGGCTGCGAGTTTCTGTAGTGAATTTTATTTTACAGTCTTTTCCATTTATTGCTTTTCATTGAGGCAGCGAACACACACACACACACACACACACACACACACACACACACACTCAGCTCAGCTCAGCTCAGCTCTTTCTCTCCTGCCAGCAATAAAAGACACATAAATAAACTTCATTAACAAGCCACAAGTGAAAAGCCTTACGTGTTACCTCTTGGATTGCAAACCTTCTCAAACTTGAGTGCCTGAAGCACCAGATTCCAATGAGTGATCCATGTGTCAGCATCTTTCATGCAGTCGAGCCACTGGAGCTAGGTGTGATCTGAACAGAGGGTGAAGGGCACTTCAGTAAGTAGTAGTGGAGAGTGAGACCTGCCCACTTAATGGCCAGACACTTCTTATTAATGGTGCTGTACTTTCTCACTCACAGAGAAACCACCACCTGAGACAAAACAACCCCTAAGCCTCTTTCCGATGTACCTGTACTGTCACCAGGCACTGGCACCAACCAATACTACATTTTAAGGAGATTAAAGTGGTCAATTTGAAGTGCATCGCTTAGATCAGTTTGTCTAACTTTTTAATCGCTTCTCTGTTTGACCTTAAAAGGTCCTTAATGACCACTTGGGGAGTAATTCATGAGCTAGATGTCGATAGTAAAACAAGCACTTTATCCCCCCGGTGTGTATTCCCTAAGACTTTTATACAGCAGGGAATGATGTTCTTGAGCCTATAGAAATGTCTCCTTGTTAATTTACCTGGTGTGTAGAGTTGCACTCAGTTCAAGAATGTTTAGAATAAAATTTTTGTTAGAAGAACAAGTTTTAATTTTCCATGATGACGCCTAGGAAGCCATGGAGCTTGCTCCAATACAATAATTCAACCCTGTGGAAAACCCTGTGGAGACCGTGGTTCCAGTCGTTTATCCCAATTCCAAGTTACATTGTGAATGAACCTCCAAATGAACTACCTCCATCTACATATGGTAACCGCACGTACGGATCAATTTTATCCATTAATTTTAAATATTCAAGTTTGAGATAAACATAAGCCTGACATAAACCAAGTGGCTTGTTCACTATGTGCACACATATTGTGTAGTGGCTATGCTACTGGGTATCTCGTTGCGAAGTATACCACAACAAGCACAAAGCAATGCTCATCTGCAGTCTGATGTAATGGCCCAATGAAGTACGTGCAATTTTTATGAAGCGGAACTTCAGTGGCAATGGGAGCAAGGGTGTATTTGGTACAGCCAGGGCATTCGCCAACTGACATTTGCTACATTTTGCACATCATTTGCGCACATCACTGCAAATGTCTGGCCAATAAAACCACGCCATGAGAGGGTTTAGTGTTTCATCCAACATTTCCTTGAGGCTTTTTGGGATCAAGAACCATGTTACTTCCTCTTTATTTTATTCAGTCTTTTTCGTTCATTGCTTTCCAGCAAGGCTACAAAAAAACCAACACATTGACTCCTTCTTTCAGCTTTGCACAACCCAGCTTAAATTCTGCCTTCTTTCTCCTGCCAACACAAGAAGATACAATTGAACTTCACATCAGGCCACAGGTGGAAAGCATCATGTTTCAACTTTGTCCCCACTGCCACTGCATAGTCATCCAGAATATTCAGGTCATCAGCTGACTTTATTTTATTGGCACATTACATTGCTGAGTCTAAATCTGACGAACTGAAGCAATGCCAGATCACAACACCGCCTCTTAAGGCTTGTACAGTCGGCACTGTGCTTGATGGGGGCAGCATTTCATGTAATTCCATTCTTACCCTGATGCACCTGTCTTTTCGGAATAGGGTCTGGACAAATCAGATTTCTTCCCATTGTCCAATCTTTATGTTTTCTAGCAAATTGAAGTCTGTCTTTCTGATTAGTCTCACTAACAAGTGATTTAAAGTGTTTTTTTTTTATGGACACACAGCTATTTAGTCCAAATCCATCGAGTTCTCATCATGTGGAAATGCTTTTACTTTCACCATTAAACATAGCTGTGATTTCTACTGTTGATTTATCTTTTAATGTAACCTCACCAAGAGTTTAAGTGATCTCTGTTCATGGTCATTTATGTTTATTTTATCACTGAATTTCTTCTACAAATATAATGTGTCACCCCCATCCTTTCAGGTTGCAATAATGTTTTGGGGTTTCATCAATCGCTTTAGTTCTTTTCTTTCGTTAATATGAGGTGGTATCAAAAAGTATAGAGATTTGCGCACCCCAGATCCGGTGGCTTTAGCTGTATGTCCTCCCTCAGACAGTACCTGACAGTAGAATTCCCTGTAGCGGTCTGGCCAATGGGGATGAATTCTCAATGCACAACGCGGCCAATGTTGAAAACAGCGATAAGCACACACTTGGTCAAGTTGCCAACATGTCTTGCCTTTTCGGTCATTCAGATCCTTTGCTCCTTCACTGTGAAGAAGTGTTGCTTCGTCTTAGTATCGTGCCCTTACACCAGGTTTTGACCCTCCTTCAGCATGAAGAACATGTCATCCACGGCATGCTGACGGAGTTCTTGGCACGATGGGTCAGCAGCCTAGGGATGAACTTGGCAGCAACACGGCGCATGTTCAAATCACACTTGAGGATTACCTGGACTGTTACGTATGACACACTGACAATGGCAGCAGTGTTGTGGCTTGTTCTCTGATGATCATCATGCACAAGTTGCCAAATGGTTTCGACATTATCGCTCGTTGAAGGTCTTCCTGATCTTTCACAATCTTCCAATGACATTCTTCCACTCTTGAAGCATGGATGGCACTAAAACCAACTTGAACAACTCATTGCAGTGTTGCCATAAACTTACCAAATTATGTCAAATGTCTCTGTGTCTGAGAAGTTTACATTTGCTCTTTGTTCTACCTTGCTGTTTATGATGGTGGTATCGCGGAGTTGGTAACGCACATTTTCAGAATAGCACCAGCTGCACAGCTTCTAATATGTGTAGGACGATGTCTTTAGGCACACTGACTTATGAAGGTCGCTGCTCCTTGTGACTGTGCGTGCAGCCATGTGCTGCAAACTGTTGGTGTGTTGAAAAACTACTCTTGAAACTTTTTGATACCACCTTGTGTCAACCCTATGTTTACTGAATAACACTTTTTTCAAAACCACGGGATGCGTTTTCCACATTGACTGTTCAAGAAGTGAGAAGCTACTCACCGCAACAGTTAGGGTTAAAAGATTTGTTGCCAACTGAAACATATTAATCCCTGCAGTAATTATCTTGTCATAATTAAAATGCTCACAATTATTTGCTTAATTTAATAAATTTGTATGAGTGGAATGGTGCCAAAGAGGACTGAGATATTATTATTATATAATACTCGGATGATATTTCGCTAACCTCAAGTGTAGCTTTAAGCTCTATCCTGTCATGTCGTAAATCTATTGTACTGTGCTGAAATTCCTGGGGCACCCCTCATTTCTTTATGGAACTTTATGTAGCTGAAATTATACTAATGGGAACAAATGTCTTACTGTGACAGAGGCAAAGTGCCTAGATACACCGCAGCAAGCCTCTCGTCTGTACCGACCATTTCCCCTCTCATCTATACCGACCACTCAGCATCACCAGTATATCACCAGTATATACTAATCACCGGTCTGATCGTCTGTCATCATTTGGAACTGTTTCTTTTTGGTTCATCCCTTACATAAGATGAAACCCTGTGACTTAACAAACAAAAAACATTCCTTTGAGACTGGTCAGGTAGAGGGACTGGACTTAAAATGAGAGTCAAAAAGTACTTAAGGAAGCCTGGAGAACTATTCAAGACTATATTAAAAATACAAGATTTGTTTTTCTCCCCAACTCCTAAAGCATTACTTTTATTTGTTTGTATTTATAATTGAAAAGACAATAAAAAGTTATTAGCAAAAAAATATACAAGAAAATATGAGTCTTTGGAAAAAAATATGCTGAAATTAGGGGTGGCTCAAGACTTTCAAGACTTTTGCACAGTACTGTAGTTCTCTCCCTCTTTCTCTCTCTCTCTCTCTCTCTCTCTCACTCTATCTCTCTCTCTATCTGAACATTTGGTTCTAAAAGATATTAACAAGAGTTCATTTGATTGGATTTCTTAGAAGCACCTTGTGATAATTAACACACTGAAGGCCCACTTGCTTTTCACATTCGTGACAGTCTACTCCACATTGCAAACTGCTCTGAAAAAAAATATATATATATTCCTTGTGAATGATGAATGAAGAATGATGAAGATAATCAAGGCCGAGTTCATTTTCAGGAGTTTAGATGAAATCATGTTCATATAATTTGTCATGTGGAGTGGTGTTGGATGCTGTCTTATTTTAGGCACAGGATTAGGTCAGACAAGATTAGAACAGATGCAATGTTAAATCAGATGTCGATCAGACAGACAGATGCCATGCGTATTCAAATGTGGCGTTAGGTCAGATTCATTGCTAAATTAAACATAGTTTTAGATCAGAACTACCATCATGTGAAGCAGTGTAAGAACAGATGCAGTTTTAGATCAGCTGTCATGTAAGGTCAGATGCTTAGTCTGAATAGATAGTGTTGGATCACAAGCTATTTTACATCAGACAGCGTGCTGGATACTGAAATAGATCAAATCAGAACATCTTTCAAATTAAATGGTGTTAGATCATATTCTTTTACTTTTGTGAGACCAGGCTTTGTGTTAGATCTGATGCTGTGGCAGATTAGACACGGTGATAAATTAGATGCTGGGTTAGATCAGATGCATTGTAGGATCAAAGGTGGTGTTGGATCAGGCATAGTGTTAGACACAAGAAACAACCAGACACAGTGTTTGATAGAACAATGTGTTAGATCAGACACCAAGGTAAACTAGACAATGTGTTCGATCAGGCACCATGTTAGATACAAGTGTGAACCAGACATGGTGTTGGTTCAGACACAAAGGTGTACCACACAAGGTGTTAGAACAGGTGTAGTGTTAGATCAGACATGAGGGTGAACCAGACACTGTGGTTGATCAGTCAGTGTTAGACGAGACACGAGGGCAAAGCAAACACGTTGTTAATCAGACACAGTGTTCAATTAAACAAAGTTCTAAATCATGTTGCTAAATCAAATGTTAAGTTAGACTAGTTATACATAATACTGTCTTTTGTGATGAGCATTTAATAATAAGATAAAACTAGATCTAGGTTTTGGACTATAATTGTTAAACCCTACTCAGTGTTTTCATAAGATATGCGGTTAATGCAATTCGTTCTCTTTTTTATTTATTTAGTTCTACTTTCAGTTCTTGTCCATTGAGATTTCAGTATGGAAATGCCTTAATCAAAACCTTTCCCCCCCTCTCAGGTCCCACTTTGATCTCAGGTGTCGATCTCCCTGTATCCATGGTGGGGCAGCAGGAGGTACAGCTGAAGTTCCTACTGACAGGGCTGTTGTCTGGTTTGCCCATGCCACCCTTTGCGCTGCGCATGTGTCCTCCTTTAACCACTAAAAATATCCAGCACTACCAGCCGCTGCTGGCCGTGGGTGAGTACTAACCACAGTAGCAAAGTAGTTTATATTATCATCTGTATACAGTACATTATGGCACAACTGTGTGCAAGACCATGCTGCATAAAAGACACTACTGAGGCTTTATAAAGTACATCCCTACATACAAGGGCAGACAGTACCACATGTGTGAGACATAAACTTACCTGACTGTATGAATATGTACACAGTAGAGCCGGGGGAGCATCTGCACATACTAACTGTCTAAAATCAGAAATCATGATTGCAAATGTTCTTCCAAATATGGAAATGGTTGTAGTAATGCTGGCAATTTTTGTAATTATTTTTTGTTTCTGGGACTCTCATGGACCACACAGGCTGTTCAAAGGAATAATCGAAATCTGTCCTTCATTGATGGAGTGGTTTAGCCTATGGGTAGAATGTGATAAAAAAAAAAAAGAGTAAAATATCATGATTTTCAAAGGCATTTATTTGATACATCAGTACAGTTGCATTAAGAGAAAAATATTGATATTTTACTCAATGGCTACAATTTTTAAAAATTACATTTATGACAAGTTATGTTTTCACTCACTCAATTTTTTCTTGAACTAATTAATTATATTTTCACAAGCTCAAACTTTCTCAAGAGCTTGCTTTGTTCTCGACACAAATATGGGTTGCCTGATATCTATCTATCTATCTATCTATCTATCTATCTATCTATCTATCTATCTATCTATCTATCTATCTATCTATCT
>JAOVVA010000041.1:7061215-7073211 GCA_028565275.1 Leiocassis micropogon
AACAGCCAATCAGAAGTAGTGTGTGGAAGTCTGTGATTGGCTGGTTTTGTGGCAGTTTTGTAACACTGGACAATGTTAAGCGAGCATACAGGCAGAGTCGAGCGCGCACAGAAAATAAATGTTGCACGCGCGTGCAGACAGATTCGAGCGCGCACAGAATCGAGAAGTCGCGCGTGCGCGGAGAACACATTGAGTGAGCAGGGGAGAAACTGCACGCGCAGAATCGAGCTGTTGAGCGCATAGAGTGCTTTGTCTGCTTTCAAAATGTCAAACCGCGCGCTCAGAATTGTGGCAGGAATATAACGCCATAAAGGTCCAGTATAAAGTTTGTACAGTAAGTGGTGGTTTGGAGAGCCATGTCATCTGCGGGTGTTGTTCCACTATGCTTTATCAGGTCTGAGGTCAGGGCAGCTATCTACCAGGAAGTTTTAGAGCACTTTCCCTCTGCTGACCAAATTTATGGAGATGCTGATTTTATTTTCCACTGATCACGCTTTCAAAATGACAAATACCTAGTGCAAGGACCTCTGTATTGTTGTGTTTGATTGGCCAGCAAACTCACCCGACCTAAACCCCATATAGAATCTGTGGGGAGGAAGATTCAAGACAGCAGACCCAACAATTCAGAAGAGCTGAAGGCCGCCATCAGAGCAACCTGGGCTTTAATAATACCTCAGCAGTGCCACAGACTGATTTACTCCATGCCACGACGCATTGCTGCAGTAATTCATGCAAAGGGAGCCCCAACCAAGTATTGAATGCGGTACATATTCATACTTTTCTGTAGGCCAACATTTATGTGTTAAAAATCTTTTTTTCTGAGTTACTGAATTTGAATGATTCTATGTAATATGAGTTACACTTTCTGAATTGAATTTCTGAAATGAATTAACTTGATATTCTAATAGATTGAAATGCATCTTTAGGCATTTTTAACTGACAAATATGGGTTGTGCAATTGAAAATATGCTTCATGTTTTTCGGATGAAAAGACTATTGTCCTCGTTATTGTTACTGAGAAAGGTGTTGCTTTCCTAATAACCATAGTAAGGAATTCAAAGGGATTTGTGGCTTAGCTGTGACGGTAAGACATTCTGTTACTGCATAATCTAAAGTACTCTTGCCAAGAGATGCACCAAAATCTCATTATCTTCTGTTAACAATGTATACTGTACAATAGGTTCGACCCATCCCTATGTGTTACATCTCTTTATCTCATCGTCCAGTAAAAAGAGCGAGCGATCTTATTGATTTAAAATGTTTTCCTGAGGCAAGGAGCTGAAGATCTTACTATATTTTGTGGTGTTTTTTTTTTTTTTTTGTATTTTAGCAGAATCAGCCAAAAAGACTTCCCTGGCTGATTTTGTAAGTGATGTATTTGGTGTTTTTTTTTTTTTTTTACATTTTTTTTATACCCAGTTTTTACACCCTGGCAGGAAAGATTATGTCTCACATATAAAGGTCTTTAGAGATGCCAAGGTTCAGGTTCATTGTTAGTGTTGGAATACCATGTTTTATCAACTTTCAATAAAGAGATCTTCCTCTCTGGCTGGTCTCCGTGTATCTCAGGAGTGGGTGGAACTCTAGATGGTAGTGTTTCGAGGCTCTGCAGCTGTTCAACCAGCCTCTAAATAACCCTCTTTCTGTCAGATTGAGCTTTTGAACCTCTTCACTAACATTCATTACACGACTCCGGCCCCAATTTCCATGTCGAACCGCTTCAGAACCTCTGATATTTGCAAGCATGTTTGATATTCTTGAAGATAAATCTTTTATTCAGAGCGTTTTTAATGCAAGAATAGACATACTTTATCTTCTGTGGGATGGGGGGGCATAGTAGATCTCATCAAAATACCATTATAATTACTATTAGCTGGGTTTGTGCTTATTTGCATCCATATTGGGGAAACATAGTAGGAATTATCCCTCTATCAGTTATGGAACCAAAGGTGATTGGGAAAACTAACATAATTATAAACTTTCATTTTTAATACTTGGTTGCAAAAAAAAAATTATTTAGAGACTTATGAATGCATGAAAGGTTTTTTCATGGTTAGTGATGGCAAGCATCATCACGTATAAGCTCTAGTAATGTTCTGCGCTTCATTTGCTCTGATAAAAGGTTGCTTCTGCCAGGATATCGTCCCATCTTTTTCATTTTCTCTGCCCTGTCATCCTCTGAATATTATCTGTATTGCCCATGATTTGTTTGTCTCACCATATTAAATTCTGCCAACAGTTTTTTAACATACACGGCACATGTATTTGCTCTGGCTCATTCAGGAAATGAATTTGCAGGTTTAGTCAGTGGCTCTCACAGTTTCCCTAACTGTATTAACACATTCTGCGGCTGCTGTCAGGGACCACTTGCTGTATTTAGACCTTGGAATGGACTTTGAAATTTTGATTTATACTATATGGACAAAAATATGTGGACACTGTAAAGCTTTTGAGTGGGGCAAAACAGAAGATTGATTCTGGGAAGCAGAGATGGAGTGAGGAGTGCTTTGTTATTAAATAAAGCTTAAAATTCGATGGGAGGAGAATGTGAGAGTCTGGGAAAAGGTATAGAGGGTGTAGTTTCTGGGCCTTCGGTAATGGGAGCAGTCAAACCAGTCTGCGCAGGTCGATAAGTGCCGCTAGCAGAGCTTGAAGGTGAGGAAACTGAGGAGGTGGTCGAGGTTTGGCGGCGACAACTTCTTAGGGAGTAAAGAAATGGTTGACAGTGGGACGGTGGATGAAAATTTGCCGCCAGCCACCTTGAGAATGGGGCGTCCTGTCCCTTTGGTGTGTGTGGCGGTGCTGTTCATGGTGCTGAACGCACTCTTTGGTTTCGTTTTTTTTCCAATCAAGCGACGACCATGATAATAGATGATAAGACAGGCGCATATTATGAACTTATATGCTTTATAATTAATTATATGCATAAGTGCTTATTGAACATCCTGTTTCATATTAATTTCCACTTTGCGGTTATTATAATCTCGATTGTACTAGGAGGTCTTTTAATTAGACTTTAGAAGGCAGCTATCCAGTCATCCACAAATGCTTTAGTGGGGTCAGCCACTGATGTCATGCAAGGATGCCTGGTGCACAGCTTGTGTTAAAAATATATACAAAAAGATGTTGAGTGGATTTGAACCTTTGCAAACCATGTCTTCACGGACATTGCTAAGTGCACAGGGCATTGTTTTGCTGGAACATATTTGGGCCTCTGTGTTCCAGTGAAGGAAACTAAAGATGTCCCAATACTTTTTGTCAGTATGGGTACAAAACTTACCTACTGCTAGTACCGACAAAAAGTGGTATTGAGACATCTTTAGTTTCCTTCAGCACCTTCCTTTCCTAGCAGTGTTCGATAGCACAATGTGAACAGAACTTTTCGGAAAGCTCGATCTCTGAAGCATATCATCAAACACACCCGCTGTTGAATTACTAGTGCCTGAACCCTGAAACTGCTTAGCATGTAGAGCGACTCCCTGTAGAGTAAGCTCCTAATCAGTCCTTCTGATGTGCTTTTTCACACACTTTCAATCCATGTAATCTTCCATTTTGTTTATAGGGTAAGTGGTAAAAAAAAAAAAAATTCAAACATTTCTTACTCTCAACATCTAAAAGGAAATAATGAACATTTTAGAAAATGGCAGCTTTGGTAGCATCCTTTTTGTCACAAGTGACACAACATGAGTTTAAATTCAAGACAACATGTGTATATAAACGTGTGATTGTTTGAATGCATTTTACTCACGATATCGTGATCTTTTCTGAGTTAACGTATATACCGTCTTTCACTCTCACTTTTGTCACTATTGTCACATGACACGGTTCTGGAAGTAACTGGAAAGTAAATGACACACTGAAATACCAAGAGTTGTGCTGCTAACCCCAGGTAGCAAGATGCATTGCTAAGCTAGACTAGAAATACACGCTAGAGAGAGATGCACTATTAGGCTATCACACGAAACTTAACCTTACTTTTACTTGCCGACTTTAAACTTAGGAAGTAGAGAACTTGTTGTTGATGTCTGTATCTTTGATTGTAGCCATAAAGATAGGTCCACTTCAGTCTCTCATCAAAGGTGTGAAAAAGTTTGACCTCACTTTGACGCGAGGGTAGAGGACATTATTGATACTAGTATCAGTATTGAACATTCCTAATCCTATACAATTTTGTGCCTCCACATTCCAGGCGAAGAACCTCATAAGAGGGTAATCATTTTCATTTTCAATTTTATTTGTATAGCGCTTTTAACAATTGTCATTGTCCCAAAGCAGCTTTACACAATCAAAAGAATTATTTAATTGTGTAATAGTCATGTGTCCACATATTTCTGGCCAAATTTTGTATTTGTGTGGGAGTGCAAGGACACAGTGTAATCACCTCTTTTTATTATTTTTTTTAAATCGACACACTTTGTTAGGAATAAAATTAAATAAAACGCAACATGATTGCTGGTGATGCACAAGTAAAGCATAAGGTTTTTAAAATGCATATAGTGTTCACTTGGAAGAAGTTTTAGCAGTGAAGCCTTCAACTTGTATCTATCTGGCTCAGAGAAACTTTCGGCTACAGAAGAGACTCAGTGGCTGTTCTGGAAAGCTTTACTGCCTATAGGGAAAGCCTCTCTCTTGCACTGTGCTCTCCAGCTGCCTATTCTCAGAGCTATGCTGTGCAGCCTTCCTGTAGTTCCCCAAGACCGGGTCTACACATCACCGGGAGTGATGAGCAAAATATAAATTATGATGTACATACTCAGTTGCCTGCAGATCAGGTAGTATTCTGTAAAGAGAAGCAAATGACTGGCTCCAGGAAATTCCTGGTCTGATTTATTAGAATATTTTTATATTTTTAGCTGCTTTGTACAACATGGAAGAATGTCACCATTTGTGGTTGGCGTGTATTTTATATGAGGGTCATTCATGTCAAACCGGGACTTTTGATTATGCAGAATAATGGAACACAGTTATAAGAGTAAAAACTCCCTTTATTTTTCTATATAATCCTAATGCACTTATTCTAGGGTTTCACTAGTGCTTGGATAACACCAGGATAGACAGTTTTCTCCGGAGCCTGGAGCCTTGATCAGACTGCCTGCTTCACATCTGAAATACTGGCCTCCCAGGAACACCTTTAGTGGCCCAAACATGTGGAAATGACTGGAGTGAGGTCAGGACTGTACTGTTGGGGATGTGGCAATAACTTCCTGCCGAGTTCCTGTAATGTGCAAGTGCAAGTTGCCAACTAGTTATCCACCGATTTTTAAGGATCAAGCGTTCCACTCGCTGAATATTCAGAGGAACGACTGCCATGGGCTCTGAGCCAAATCACCCAGGATCGTCATTCCCAGATTTACAGCCTATGTATTTAGGTATCTGTTTGAGTCAAACATTATCCACAGTTATATTAAACCTTTGTTGGCTGTTGTCTCATCAGCGCTTTCCGTTCAAGGCTGCTATCTCCCCAGTCACTGCTGTGCAGGTGTGAACGCGTTACATCAGTTCATTTGTAACTGTGGTGCAAGCAAAAAGGATCCACCACTTGTTATATGCATGAAGGAAGAGCAGCGTGCAGTGTTTTTTGTTGTTGTTGTTGTTTGAGGGTGTACTTGGTCCCAAAACAACTTACGGAAGAGCATAAACAGAAGTGTTTGGGTTTTTGCAAACAAAATTTGGACTGATACTCTAAGGAGGTTTCTAAGGAAGAAGAAAGTTTCTTAAAGAGAATCCTTACTGATTATGTGACATGGATTCATCACTATGAGTCTGAGAGTAAACAGCAGACTGTGGAATGGAAACATCCTTAATCACCAACCAAGAAAATGTTTAAAAGTCAGCCAGTTGGAAAATTGATGCTTACAGTTTTCTGGGGTTCTCATGGGCCAGTATTGGAACAATATCAGGAAAAAGGTTCAACAATCAACAGTGCTCGTTACAGTCAGATCCTTATTGAAGAGCTGAAGCCTAAACTAATTCTTGCATGACGATGCATGTCCGCACACTTCTGCCCACACTGTCAACACACTGCAAAAAACTCCATCAGAAGTAAACACAGTCATACATTTGTGGCCCACAGCTCAGCCTAAAACATTTTTATTAAGGAGGGAAGACAAAAGCTTGTTGACAGATTGGCAAAGTGTATTGAAAAGCAAGTAGATCATGTCGAAATACGATGTATAGCAGCTGCAACCATTATGCCTTGTATGTTTTAATAAAATAGTTTTTTTATAAAATAGTTCATTTTTTTTTAACCTTTTGCTATCCTGTTGGTTCAAACATGTCAGTAGGGTTTGCCTGGGGCTCGCAGGAGACCTATAATTATTGCAACAGTCATCTAGCAATTAATAAACAATTTTGATAGAGGGAGAGTGCGGGGGTGGAAGAAAGGGAGTTCATTATTCTTTTTTCCCTTTTTTTCGTTTATTCTCACTCTCTTTCAACTCTCCTTTGGGCTTTCATGCATTCTCTTGCACCTACTTCCCTTTTATTCTCTCTCTTTCTCTCTCTCTCACTCTCTCTCCAGCTCTGTATCTGTCTATCTCTAACCCTTCAACACATATGCACGCACACACACACACACACACACACACACAGTGAAAGTCACTTAACTCTTGTTCCATGGAGAGCTTTATTTCCATATCATTTGCATATTTCAAAGACAAGTGGGCTAATTAATCATGTGGCCATTTAGCATCTCATTAGTCCTTGATGCTGGACCCCTAGCCAGTGCTGGCATGCCCCATGCGTGTTCCCCACTCTGATCCTCCTTTCGTACCTCCCTCTCTGCCATGCTTTAAAAAAAGAGCTTTTTTTGGCTGCTGATCTTTCTCATTAGCTTCCTATTGATAAATTATGTAGGACCTTTTTTGAATGTGGAGCACAGCAGCTTTTGACTGTAGATTTTAGTAGGGCAAACAAATAGCCTAAAATTATATTAAGTCAAGAGGCTTCCGTAATTGGCAGTTGAGGGTCGACATAATACAGACATAAAGGTTAAATTCTATCAGCTCACTTTCATCCTTCCTTCACATTCCTTTGTAGAACTATATTTAACACAGCACAAGAGTTTTGAGGAGCATTGATATAATTAACCAGGGTTGCCAGGTTTGAGCAATATTTCCACTTCTTGCAATATTTTCACATCTCAAAAACCAGAACAAAAGGTTTGAAATTACCCAAATGAGATGTATTGTTTTTTTCATATAAAGCAAGGTGACTGAGGTGTACAAGCATTTCTGATGTGTAGCCACTAATTCTAAATATTTGAAATATATCATTACAATAGAAATAGTTCTGTACATCATATATTAGGGATGTTAATGATTAATCATTAATCAAGTTTAAAAAATGTACTTTTTTACATTTATTAATTATTATTATTATTATTATTATTGTATTATATGTTTATTATTAAACTATATTATTTTTTTGTTTGTTTTTTTGTTTGTTTTGCATAATGTTTCTCTGTAGCTCGCATGTATTAACCTGTGCGCAGTAAAAGGGCATGCTCACAGTTCGGACGGGGCACATTGTTGTATATTTAATGATCTTGTTTTTAAATGAAGGCAAAGTAAAAAGCAGTGTTTTCAACAACCTTATTATCTTGTTAGTATATTTAAACTATTCAAGATTTGTTCATTTGTATCACATGACTCTTTTTCTGAAATTGTGCTGCTATAACTGTTTAAATAAATCCTAAACTGAGAACAAATATGCATATTGATACCATTAACTAATAATAAGAAAAAAAAAATAACAATATTGATTAACACATTCAACTAACACATTAAGAAAAAAGGGTAATAGTTGCACCCTTATCATGGACACACTGTCTACTTTTACACTATGACATTGTTTGCAGAAAAATGTTAGAAATATTTCTGATTGTTTGCTCTATATCATAGTGACTGCTGAGTATTTTTAAACTAACCCAATTAGGCGTTAACTGCATCACTGACAACCATTAACATTTCTGTATGCTGTAAACGTTGGTTTAAATTGGCCGAACAACTACATATTTTATCAGTCACTCAAAAGTGGTAAGAACTATTAAAAAGGAATTTAAATTGTATGGAAATGTAAAAGAAGACTATGTGGAGTTACCTCAATGTCAGGATAAGCTGACATTCATGTCAGTAAAGAAACAGTGATTGAAAAGATTTTTTCTTTACTGAACAAGAGCAATGTATATATGTCCCTCTGTTGTTTTTTTTTCGTCATGTGTTTCTCTCATATTCTGTCACAGAGGGATCGAGTGGGTTAGTTTGAACAGTTTCCTGTCCTTTGCCACCTCTGCTCCCAACAATATGGGCCTTGTGAGGAATGAGCTTCAGCATGTGGACTTGCGCACAGGTGAGCTACACACACACATACTTTACAGTACTGTACACACAGACAGAAACCAAAACCAATATTGAAAAATAATTTGATACTAATACAAAATGATATATTAATATATACTGTATAGCTTTTATTCCTATCCCATGGTAATCCAGGCTTGTATACACTTTGTGCATGTTCAGAATAAGATTCATAAACTGATATGCCAGTTTGACAAGAGAGATATTTTGGGGATAAATAATTTTTAGAAATTTTAGACCTTGAAAATATAGACTTGGTAGGATTAAACATGTATTATTTAGTACTCTGGGGTCATGTCACAAGTACTCAGACCGTAAAATCCAGTTCCAATCCTATTTAAGACAGTAACTATTTCTGAATAAAAGTAAACCCATGATGTGTTAACTCCAGGCAGGAAAAAATTACACCATAAGCAGGATCCAGAATCCCCTACAAATTATTGAAAAGCCAATAATTTATTGGCTTTGCCAATGGTGTATTAAAAATAGATTTACATTTAAATTACTTGCTAAGTAATTGTGACAGGTTGCATAAACATTAGATTGCATGTTAGCACTTCTAGCATACTCAATGATCATTTGGCTCAGTGGTGATACAATTAGCAGACCAGATGCCCAGGCCTTAGAGAGGCCAGAAAGGTGGCGTTGGTGCAGATGCACTCTATTCAGAGTGAAAATCTTTGTTTTGACAAACCTAACTAACATTAGTCTTATTTTTATTTCAGTTTTTAAAATGGTGGCAATTTGAACATTTCCATGGTTTAAACGATGTTTAAAGTGGTTATTAATAAGTTTAGAATTAAGCTTATTAGGCTTAAGGCTTGGTGTTGAGAGCTGCAGCATAGGTTATTATATTGTGATTTTATTATCCTAGTGCACATTATTTTAGAATGACTAAATTGTGGTTGGTTAATTTGCACTTTTGTGTCATATACGTACACTTCTCGATTTCTACTGCGACATATGAATGGGCATAAACAAGATGGAAACATGGATCCATCCTGCCCTCTGTCAACGCTTCAGGCTGGTGGTGGTGTAATGGTGTGGGAGATATTTTCCACATGCACAGGATAAGCACCATATCACAAAGCTAAAATAATCTCAAGCTGTTTTCTTGAACATGACAATGAGTGGCACTGATTGAGTTCACAATACTCAATTGTACCATCACCAGATCTCAATCCAATTTGAGCACCTTTGGGATGTAGTGGATCGGGTGATTCTCATTATGGATGTGAAGCCGACGAATCTGCAGAAACTGTGTAAATGCTAGTATGTCGATTTGCCATGAAGAATTACGGCAGTTCTGTAGAGAAAAATGGGGTCCTACACACTACTAGCAAGTGAAGTGGATGGTGAACCTACATGCATATGTTTTTAGGAAAAAAGTTATGAATAATTGTTGTATTCCGTATGTGTTTAGGAAATTACTACCCATTTCCCACTGCTTACAAATTGATACAAGTTAAATTCACAATAAATAAGAAGAAATGTAATTTTTTTTTTTCCACTTCACCGTACTTAATGCTTACCAAACCATGATTTCAAAACTGAGGTACGTACTGTACCAAACCATGCTTTTTGCATGCCGTTACACCCCTAGAGAGCATACTGTATCCCTCTCTGACTTCAAACAAACAAGATACCAGCTTACACTCTTCCAAGCCAAAAACTTCCTTTCTACACATCAAAACTAGGTTTCTATAAATCTCCAACCCGGAGCGAATGTTCAGGACATCCATGACCGATAATGCAGTGTGCATGTGTGTGGATGAAAAACTGGAACACTTAGAAAAACCCCCGTGTATGTGTGGACCAGGCATGAATATAAGGGACACATTCAGCCTGTGTCAGCCCATGGTGAAGCCCGTATTGTCAGCCAGCTTTACAGAAAGGCAGAATAAGAGAGAGGAATGGGCCATTAGTGAAATGTTTGAGAGGGCAATGGCCCACTTTGCTCATTAGTTTTACCCTTTTAACAGCTACATTTGGGAAATGGGGCAAAAGAGTGTACAATTTGGGAGAAAATTATTGCTAAATAACATTCTGTTTTGCTGTCTTATGAAAGCCTAATGACTGAACACGGCCTGTTCGTCGTGTGCTGTGATGCTGTTTGTAAAACCTCATGCTGGTCTGTGATCAATTTAAAAGTGTTTTTAAAATATCCTGGTTGTTGTTGAACATCTCTGAGCTTGTAATGTGGACAAATTATATTTTGTAATATAGTCAAGCACTCTATCCTCTATCCTATCCTCTACCCTAGCCAAATTTCATGAACTGAATTGCTAAAAGCTGCTAAATATTTGCAATGCTTGATAGTCATATAAACACATAATAATTAAGCTGACAAGGCAATGAAGCCTTGTTAAAAAACAGTACTAGCTGTTTATGCATATCGTGTACAAAAGTATTCCTTTTAACTATTAATGTTAAATGTTTCTTCTGGATACTTCTCGTCCCACTTTTCTGGTGATATTTTCTTAGTTGCTTGTACAGAATTGTGCCCTCGTTTCCCAGCTCTCTCCTTTGCTCCATGTATGTCCGAGAGCAAGACTCATAATCACTTGTTCATGGTGGTTGATTGAGATTCTAGCATGGCCCTATTCTGCGAGCTGTTTCCTGTCTGATGCTCGTTCACCTTGATTAGCACGCTGTCAGAATTATACTGTGACCATAATGATCAGTCAGCATACACGCCTTAGATCCTTAAAACCCCTGCCAGAGTGAACACTCAAACACAAGCATAGTGAGTTTGGAAAGTGTTCAGATTCCTATTATTTTTTCCCCAGTTTTATATACAGTATTAAGTCTTTTACCTTGATTACCTTGATGGGGTGCCAATCTGTTGCAGAGCAAAACTCGCACATCTAACCATGCACTACATGCAATATGAAAACACCAAACTGTGTTTAAACTGGTGGGGGGGGACACCAGATCACCAGGAGGAAACACATACTGTAAAGCTCAGGGAGAACATGCAAAAATTCACACATCACAGATGGAGACAGGATTCAGTCTCCCAGCCCTGGAGCCAACCAAGCCCAAACCAAGCTTAAACCTCGCACTAAGATAGATCTCTTTCAGGTCTGGTGGGTCTAGAGTAGAATTTTGTAGTCAACCCTGAAGGAAACAGGCACCCAGAGGAGAGATTGTAGAATGGAAGTGATATGTTTTTTGTTTTTTTTTATCTTGCTCTAATAAGAATTCTGGCAGCAAAATTCTGGGTGTAATTCTGAAGATTCCAGTCAAAAATATTTAGGAAGTCCTTAAAGAGATAAACGCATGGACAAGGTATTCAGAGGATGGGCTGTATCATCGTTATGTTCCTTAGATGGAGGAAGAAGATTTTGCACAGGAGATCAGAACAGTATTTGATGGAGAAATCAGTGCCAACAATTGTCTGTGAACTGTTAAGTTTAAAGAGAAATGAAGCTACAATTTAGGAAAAACTTGCAGCAAGTTGGAATGTGTCCCTTAGCAGCATTATAAAATACTGGTGTGCCATGATGGCTGGAGGATGGTGGGTTGTTTTGATGGGTCCAAGTGGGAGTTGGGAGGCAGCAGTGTGTTCAGTTACCCAACTGCATAAGCAATATATCTGACTGCATAAGCAATATATCTGACTGCATAAGCAATATA
>JAOVVA010000041.1:7115077-7131052 GCA_028565275.1 Leiocassis micropogon
GTCTTCCCTAAAATTTCACCTTGTCCTTGTAGTTCATTATTATTATTATTATTATTATTATTATTATTATTATTATTTTCTATAGATCATTGAAAATCATTTCCTTGCCATGGCTTTGGGAGAATTACTATGGAAAAGCCACTTATTTTGCCTCTAATAATCTCTCTATGATGGCAGCTGGCACTGACACATCAAAGTTTTCATTACTTTCACTGAAACAGGTGTTCAGGAGTTTCTTTCCTGTTTGCTCTGCCTTTAAACTTATCTTCGTTGCATATCCCCTCTATGCAAAACACCTGTAAAGGCATTGCATTTTGCAGGTCAGTCTTTCCCACTGGCATTGCAGTGGTACCGGATCTTACAGGGTGGGTGACAGTTCCTCATGTTTGAGTCATCTTGAAATCCTGCAAACTTGCTGAAATCCTCCTACTCCTTGTCCTCCTCCTCATCCTCCTCCTGTTCTTCTTCCTCAGACATGAATCTTATGCAACAAGCCTTGACCAGCAAGTCATCAGGAATGTCATAGCCTCTGTCTAAATCATTCATGTAATTGTTGTCTTTACCCAGTATCTACTGCACACGTTGTTAGACCAACAACCTTTTGTTTTCCAATAATGCATTCCCATAGTGTATTTCAATAGATGACGATTCAGTTCATCTTTCTTGTGGCGTCATAAAAGGAACAGACAAGCATATACTGCATTCATTTTTAAAAGGATTGTTATAGTATAAAAATAGTATGCATGATGTATAATTTCTGAGAATAAGAAATATGTTTTTTGGCGTCATCTGTATGTTTTCAAGCCTTGTTATCTCTTTTATTACAGAGATTCCAATTAGAAAGGGTTCATCTGCAGGAGGTGAAGAGATCCAGCTATGAACACACCAAGAAATGTGCAGACCAACTGCTTCTTCTGGGACAGGTTACCTTATACAACATCGCACCATCATCACTTTCATATTACCGCCGTAGTAAATTAGCAAAAGTAATCCGTATTACTTACTGTGTATTTCTCCTTGAGGAAACACCATCTGTTAAATTTATAATATCTCAATCCCAGTTACTGTAGATGCATAGCTCTGGTGTAATATGTACTGTAAGAAGAACTGACCAGCAAAGAACTGATCTGTTAACCAGAGGCGAGTTCTGTGCTTTCTATCGTATCCTGCTGCCTCATGGATTTTGACAGTTAATATGATGTTTAATATGAGTTTACCCTTCTGCCTGGGCAGGTGAGCAAAAAGGAATGAGGTGCTGTATAGTTTCTCTTTTGATAGATTTGTTCATCATCCTATCTTATTCCCTCTCTCATCACACACACACACCCTGCAAATGATCTCATTTACAATCCTCTGCAGTATGGGTTTGGAAGATAGAAGGACAGACTTTTAGAGTAGTTTACAGAAGGCTAAACATAAAATGTGTATTCCCATAAATTTATTTGACAGCCAAAATAAATAGCAGGAATTTGAACATGGTTAGGTTTAAGTTTGGGTTAAAAAAAATACAAAATAATTATTATTTATTTATTGTCTGTGTAATTTTGACTGGCTGCTTTTACGCAGCAAACAAGAATTTCTGCAAAATTACTAAGACTATTACTGTAATTGTTTTTTCTTTACTGACAGATTGTCATCATATCATTTTTGATTTTGCTCATAATAAACCTACACTACCTAAATGTATCTCACATAATTTACACAGACACACAAAAATAAATGTTTCACAAATGTTGCATTTACTTTGCAGACAGACCGGGCGGTGCAGCTGCTGCTGGAGACGAGTGCTGACAACCCGAGCTACTACTGCGACTCGCTTAAAGCCTGCCTTGTGACAACTATTCCATCCTCTGGACCTTCTCAGAGCACCATTAAACTAGTAGCCACCAATATGATCGCCAGTGGAAAGCTAGCAGGTACATTGCCTGCTTTTTATTAACTTTGAGTCTTAAGGTTAATGAATGTTTTGCATACAGTAGTGCACCAATAGCAAAAACATCATGATGTACGCTATGCATTGTGGAAGTGTAAGCCCAATTCCAGTAATGTCCCTATGTGTGCCGTAATACACAACATTTATAGTCCCCTAGGGGTCTAGTCACCTGGGCGAAGACATTCCAGAGTTATTCCCATTGAAAAGATAATGTGTTCTAAGCAGTTTAAAATACGGATATGAATAGCAGATATACAATTTTTTTTCTCATGTCATAAAGCATTAGCAAGTCCATGCATTTGTGCACCTATAGTATAGCTAATCTTGCTTAAGAAATTGAAAAATATATGGAGCTCACAAGACAAAGAAAGATTACATTCAATAGCTGCATTGCTAGACATTGTTCTCATCCTTAGTAACAGTAACTGCCTGGTCAGGGTCATGATGCCGTATAGTAAATTAAGCTACTGCTTTGTGTATTTTAGGGTAATAAAATTGCATCTTCATACGTTTTAATTAATTTAGTGCTGCAGAATGTACTTTTGAGGTTTTTTCCAGTGTTTTATACACCCACAAACACACAACACCAAGCTTGTTTAGGTTCAAGCTGAATGGTAAAGAATATTTTTCATAAAGGTAAGAATATTTTGAACCGCACCGCGTGGCTGGCAAAGGTATTCTCTACAGGCTCTACCCAAAAAAGAAAGAAAAAAAGTGTAAAAGAGAGTCAAGCTGAATGGATTTGTTCATAATTGTATACACTGGTATCAATAGAACACACATAGAAAGGAGAGAAACGAAGATTCTTTTGTGATATATTGCCGTATTAATAATTTTTCGCTCTAATTTTTTTAAATAACATGTGATAAGAAGCAGTACATTATGTCTATTAACCCATACCCTCGTGTCATCAACCTACTGTACTCTACAACATTATGAAAGTATTTGTTCACATACTTGCCTGTATACTAGGTGTGTTACCAGAGGGTTCCAGCAGGGGGTGCATGAAGTAAACGAACAGTTTGTTTTCCATGTCAACCTTTAAGATCTCCTGACAACTGTTGTAATGTGCATATATGTCACTGTGTTTAGTAAAGATACACCATACAGGAGGGGATAACTCTGTACCTGTTTGCACACCTTCTCAAAACTTTTGCAGCTATTTTTTACGTACCTACTGACTACACTGCCCCTGCCAATTACATGCCTATTGCATCTTGCATTTACATAAGGGTACATTGTGTTAATTACACAGGATACTCAAGGAAGCCATCATGCAGTTAAAAGCAAGTGTATTTCTGGCCTTACACTGAGTATGTGCTTTATCTGAGCATTTAGAGTCCATATCGGTACTAAAAGACAGACAAGCAAGGTTATACTTGCATGATTTACATTGCTTGAAAAAAGTATTTTTTGGTAGACCAGCCATTCCTGGAAAGGTTCACCACTGTTCAAATTTTTTCCATTTGTAGATAATGGCTCTCACCCTTATTTGCTGAAGTCCCAAAGTCTTAGAAATGTCTTTGTTTACCTTTCCAGACTGATACATTGTATTTACATGGCATGCTTCACTTTGTCAGTCAGGTAGTTTTTTTAAGTGATTTCTTGATTCAACAGGTCTGGCAGTATTCAGGCCTGGGAGTGGCAAGTGAAATTGAGCTCAGCTTTACAAAAAATGTGGTTAATCACATTCATGATTTAGCAAGGTGGTGCAATTAATTTTTATAATAGGGCCAGGTAGGTTTTAGTAAGTAAATTGTATTAATAAATAAAATAATCATTGAAAAACAGCGTTTGTATTCACTTAGGTTATCTTTGTATACTTTAAAAATTGGTTTAATGAGCTCAGTCATTTAAGTGTCATTTAACTGTTATTCGTTTCACGGCACTTTATAGTCAACAATGAGTAAAACTGATAAAGGAACTGCCGAACCAGGGGAATACAGAACTATACCATACTCGGATGCGCAAAAATAAGGCTTGGACTTTGACTGATAAGGCTTTGCATCACACAGGATATAAAAAAAGCCAAACTAATGAAGAGCTAACACAGAGAAGGTGAGCACAATCAGGCAACAAACCAATGCTGGGATGATAAAGGGATGCCCGAAGAGATATTTAAACCAACACAAGCATGTGTCATTCTTTACACGTACACAAGGCGAGGATGGAAAATGCCTGAGCAACGGTCTATAATTTTGATAAATGTCACAGTGCACAGAAACGCTATGTACATGAAATAGGGTGTGACAAATATCTTTGCAACTCCAAATTATGACAAAGTTGCATATATTCCGGCATGTTTGGTTTGTTAGTTCTAAAGCATCTGCTTTACAAAATGAAATTGAAAGCCATTCTGTAATGATCCGAGGTGTGCTGTGTATCCGGGACTGTGTTTCATAGTTTTTTTTTCAGAAAAATTCCCAATACGAAGCACATCACACTCGTGAAATTGAAGCTGGTATTCCCTGACAATCTGTGCATCCTGAAAATAGCCTGCCTATGAAAGTGTGTGCGTGTATGTGTGTGTTTAACATCACTCAAGACCTAACATCACCCAGTAAATAATTACAGCAACCCTCACACACGTACACACAAATATTTTTGTCAAGGCACTCACAGAGCTGTTGTCGGTAATTGATGATGCCGTTGTACTGTTTTCTGTTTCACACTCTCCCTTTCTCTGTGTCTCTGCAGAGGGCGTGCAGTTGCTGTGCTTGATTGACAAGGCAGCAGACGCCTGTCGTTATCTGCAGACATATGGCGAGTGGAACCGCGCCGCGTGGCTGGCAAAGGTATTCTCTACAGGCTCTACCCAAGAAAGAAAGAAAAAAAGTTTAAAAAGCTAAAGTGCAAAATAGAGTCAAGCTGAATGGGTTTGTTGGTAATTTTATACACTGGTATAAATAGAACACACATAGACTGTCAGAAATGCATTTGGATCTCCTAACACACACACATGCACATACACACACTGTGCCAGCCTTCTAGCCAGTAACCACGCACTGCATACCAATGCTGTGTTAATTTTGTCATCTTGTGTGCCTCAGGCTATGACCTGCTGTTACGTATCACGCTGCCAAGATGATGTGAAGTTTCTCTCTGCAAAATTATTGCTGATGCAGTTTCTTTGTTGGCATTTTGTTCCTTAAACATATTAACACAAATATAACATGCACAAAATACAAGTAGCACATATTTTTGATACATTTCACTTGGTGCTTGGTACTTGGTGCGTACTGTTGGTATTGTGTAGTGTAAAGTAAATGCTGTACTGGAGTAGAACAAGGTTATATTCAAAATAATTTTTAAACCTATATTACACAATATTTTCTGATCCAGGATACGCTCACACTTTATTAGGAACAGTTTACACCGTTCATTTATGTGCAATCATTTGACAATGACACAATGCATTAAATAATTCAGCTACAACCAGATCAAATGCTTCAGGTAATGTTTTCTTGAAAAATCTGATAGTTTAAAACAATGAAATAAAATCTGGCATGTTCATTGGTGGCTCACCAAAACTGGGTAGTTAAAGCCTGGAAAAATTCAGGCAATGTTTTTTCCAAACCTCAGTCATCTAGTTTCAGTGAGTCTGTGCCCAGCATAGCCTCTGGTGCCTGTTCTTGGCTGACAGAATGTGATGTGGTCTTGTAGCAAATCTGCTTCATGTTGCGCATCCTGGGATGCTTTTCTGCTCACCACAGTCGTAAAGAGCGGGTATTTGAGTTCAAATTCAAATTTTTATTTGTCTGGTACACAACCATAGGATGCAGTGAAATGCTAATATGACTGTTCATGACCTAAAAAGAAAAGATAGGATAGAATAGAAAGATAAAAAGATTTCACTACAGTATCTATTTAAACAAAAGATAAATTCCAATAAAAATCTAATAAAAATAAAAAAATAATGTAAAATTTAATGTACAGATCTACAAAATTGCCTTCCAAACGGGTCCTTTCAAAGCATTTCATCCCGCAGAACATCCTCACCGGATTTACGCACACACACACACACACACACACACACATACACACAGCATTCTGTCTGAATTCTAGACCTTGTTGTGAGTGAAAATCATGACAATTTTAAAAGTAAAAAAAAAAAAACTATTCAAACCAGCACATCTGGCACCAACATCCATGCCATGAATAAAGTCCCTCAGATTAGATTTTTTTTCCCCCCATTCTGATATCTGATATTATATTAGATATGAAGTTCTTGATAAATCTGATAACAAAATCTCTTGATCTGTATCTGCGTAGTTTTATTCACTGCACTGCTGGCTCATGATTGGCTGCTCGGATGAATGAGCAGATGTACAGGCGTTCCTAATAAGGTTGGCAGTGAGTGTACAGGGTGCCTGAAAAGTCACGAGCCAGTGTTAAGAACATTGTGTGAGAAAATACATAGAGGATAAGGTTTAACGTGTAGAGCATACATTATGGTGTAAATAAATACATAATTAAGTATATTCCGGACACCTGGGTGTCTGTATATTATATCAAGCCACACATAATCTGCAAAATTCTATAGGAACAAGACTGGAGGGACAAACACTCTTTCTTAACCTTTTCCTTCAATTGATGTTTTGTTTGATGTGTTGAAGTGATGAGCACTGTGTAACATGTTGCTCCAAAAGGTCAAACCATAGGTTTTTAAGTCGAGATCTAGTGACTGTGAAAGCATGCGATTTAATCCGCTTTTAAACTCCTCAAACCTTTCAGAGGTCATCCTGGAAGAGACCTTTTCCATCAGGATAGAAATCTTAGAATTTTAGGTTATCTTACGATAAAGGTCATTAGTCAGAATAACGTTGTATTGATTTTTTTCAGTGATGCTTTCCTGCAAGGGCACAAGTGATAAGGACTGAAACTATGCCAGCAAAACATGTACTAATTTATCACCTGTCTGTATAGCTAGGTTCCAACTTGCATGATTTTCACTGTGAATCTCTATTAATTCACAAACCATAATGAATTGTGGGTAGTCATATGGCAAGATAATAGATAATCAGGATGTTGGAATGACCTGCAGTGATCGCTGGCAGCTTAGCTACAAATATGTTCGGCATGCAAGATTGATGCTGATATACAACTTTTAATAACTGTTAGGTGTGCCGTAAGTCCACGGTATGCTTTATAGGCTGATTTGTTGTCAATTGCGGCCTTTGTAGTCGATCAAAGGCAGTTATAGCCAGCCATAGGGATAGCTCGGGTCGTGGCAAAGAAGAAGTAAAGCAACGCGTAAGTCAACAGAAAAGACCCTTGCAAAACCATGCAGCACCCAGGGGTCTGCATGACACAATGGAAACAGATTCAGTATGCTACGGATCGCTACCACAGGATTAAATGAGCACCAGGATTGTGGCATTGTATCATTTTGTTTGCTACTGTTGGTTTCTTTTTTAGGAAGCACATTGTACTGCCACCGTATTTTACTAATGATCTTCAAGCATGCTGGAGCCACGGAAAGTTACAATTTAAGACCAGTTTTTAGGGATTTGAAGTGAAAATTATAAAATATGGAACCAGCACTGATTTGAGAACTGTGACCTGCTGTCAGTGGTGGATTTAGATATGGCCAACATGGACAGCCACCTAGTGTGACCTAGTGTGCCATCTTGTCAGAGGCCGCACAGTGTGCACAGGGAAAAAAACAAAAATAACAATTCAGAATGATGATATCTTTTGTGTGATTGTTTTATCACTCTTTTAAACATAAACATTATTAATATCACTGTGTGGATCAATTAACCTTTTTGGTATCCTGATTCTAGTTTGTGAGTGGGGCAGGGTGTTGCACTAGGAACGTGGTTCATCATCAGGCAGGCAATGAGGTGCACATCACCTTAGGTCTCCAGACTGCCGGGGAGAGGGAGCTCTCATCTAACTCTGTACGACAAATTACCGATAATTTACTACCCTACAAAATGCTACCAAATAAACCACAGTTCATTCATGATACTGTGAATATATACTGTGCTGTATAGTTTCACAGGCGTATATAATCCTCTGTTTTGTGGGAAATCATTCAGAAAAATATGGGCTATCCCCGGTCTACACTCCCCTGAGATGAAATGGTTTAGTCTTGACTCCTAATGTGCTGATGCTCATTGAATCTGGTCAAAGCCATTAGGTATCCAGAAAAAAGGAAAAATGGGCAAAAGATTTTTTTTGATGGGCAAAACTTGTGCAGCTGTGTTATCTCTTTATGAGTGTAATATGACGTGTAATAAAACAGGTTAGTAAAATAATTAAGTTTTTTTTTGCCAGGCTGCTGTAGGGAGTTTGCCCAGGGTGCCATACACACTAAAACAACCACTGCCTGTGGTAGTCATTTTTTTTGTTACTTTTTTTATTTGTAGCATGCCGATTAAAAAGCAAGAACGGATTATAAATGTTATTCAGGTTTTCTAAATGTTCTGGTGCCGACAGCTCAGGTCTTTTTTTCCCTATTTTTTAAGGCTAAATAGCTTGAGGAAAAAAGCAAGGCCCTCTATGTTGAGAGCTGTGGGCTACAATTTCAATCCTGCTTTGAGCTCATTTGGACCTGGGATTTTCCTGTATCTGTTAGACAGTTTTTTTTTCTTTGTAGATGACAACCATGGAAAAGACCATTGGGGCACATATATGCACTGCGTCATTTGCTCTAAGGCATATTATATTGTGCGAATTACAGTCTGTTTCTGTTTTTCTTTTTTTTTTTACTTATCTGCAGCACCATTTCAATACAGTGCCTTGCAAAAGTATTCATAACCCTTGAACTTTTCTACATTTTGTCACATTGCAACCATATATTTATTTGTAAAAAAAAAATATATATATATATTGAAAACCATTTATCATTTGCCTTCCACAATTATGTGCCACTTAGCATTGTTCTATCACATAAAACCCCAATAAAGTACATTTGGGGTACATTAGTGGACATTAACTGGTGTGTAAATATCTCTGGCTACACATTGAAGTAGTGTTACTGTAGAATGAAAACCACAGAGCGACCATGCAACCACCTACAAATAGCAATGTCTTATGTCTAAATATCAGTACTCACCAGTACAGTTAATTCTCAAAATCGGACGAGTACCGATTCCTAATTCGTGATCCTGTGCGAGTGGAACACATTGTCCAAGTGCCATTTCTCCCATGAGTAATCATCCATTTCCTGTTGTGTTGCAAGTTAATGCTCTCTTATATGCAGACAGGCTTATGTCTGTTTTTGCAGCACACTTCAGTTTTTATGCTTCAGAAAGCACACTCTTTAAAGCTCAATCTAGTTCAGATTTAACATATTGACACCAAAACCTCAAAATCATATTGAAAGCTTAAGTGGAATACATTTATTCTGTTTATACATGAATTTGCAACCTACTGTAAATTGTGAACTATTTCTCAAAACTACATTAAAAATACACGAAAGTCTGGCTCTTTGGAAGCAAAAAATTTGGAAATGTGGGGACTTTGCACAGTACTGTATGTTGTATTAGGATTCATACTTTAAAAAAAGAGATATAGGTAGGTCAAGGTAACAGTGCTTCCATGCTAACTCTAAGCCCGCATCTCTCTCTCACTGTCTCTTCCCCCAGGTGCGTCTGAACCCGACCGAAGCCTCGGACGTGCTGAAGCGCTGGGCTGAGTACCTCTGCTCTCCTCAGGTCAACCAGAAGTCCAAAGCTATCCTGGTCCTCCTATCACTCGGCTGCTTCCAAAAAGTGGGCGAGATGCTCCACAGGTCTGCACGAGATTTTCATGCATTTGTTCTTTTTTTTTTTTTTTTTTTTTTTTTGGAATATAGTTCAAGCATCTAGCTAAAAAGGCCTATGTTTTAACGAGCTAAACAGAAACAAGAATAAGTACATTTAGTGAATTTAGTGCAGTCAAACTGACGAAACAGTCAACCGGATCGTGTTTGTTTACAAGTCTGTGAGACAAGAGTGGGTGTTGTAATAACCTGTAATGTTGTCATGCCATGTCAAGTTACAACAGGCGACCACGAGCAAGCGGAGACAGCAGAGCAGGAGTGCTGAGTGTGTTTTCGTATTGACAAGTGCTCTCAGTCCAAAATACCACTCTCTCACTCTCTTCCTCTCTGGTTTGTTCTTCCTAGAAATGTTCCAGTCATTTATTTTTACCTATTCCCACAAATTACTAAAGGACATTTAGAATTGTGTGGGTCCAGTTCTTTCTTTTTTGCCATGTATATACAGGAGAATATGTTATACTGTATATGGGAAAACCATTTTTACAATCAAGACAGAATACAGATGAGCCTTTGAGGGTTAAATGTTTTGCTCAAGGACCAAATAATCAGAAGACTGGAGGTGCTGGGGCTTATGTTAATAGCCCAGTGTCTTAAAAACAGAATTATGATATGCACATACTGTATGATAGCACCTGATATGCATTTTAGTGTTAAGAAATGTATTTTCATCCAAGAGTAAGAAAATGTAGACTGTCTAACTGCCTTAAGCTTTGATTATGACACCAATTCATATAACCCCTGGCAAAAGGTTCCTTTTTCAACCCTCTTGGAAAAAGGAAAATTCAATTGTTTAATTGTGTAGGAAAAAAAAAACTAATCACAGACATGCCAAAGAACTATTTTTATTTAACATTCCAACCTTCTGTCTTCAAGACACACTTAAAAAAAGAAAGAAAACTGTAGTCAGTTGCACCTGTTTTTGCAGATCAAGCCGAGAAAAAAAAATATGGAATCACTCAATTCTGAGGAAAATTCTTTGCAGTTCTAAACCAGACACCTGCATCAGAGTACATCTGCTAATTAGTCTGCAGTTAAAAAAGAGTGCTTGCTCACCTTGGTGAGCTATTGCACCAAGCTGATTGACATAAATCATGGCTCCAACACGAGAGATGTCAGTTGAGACAAAGGAGAGAATTATAAAACTTCTTCAAGGAGAGTCATCATGGCCTGCTGCAAAAGATGTTTTGTTGATCCCAGTCATCTGTGGTGATGGTGGACCTTTTGTTTGGTGCCGTTCCAATGAAATGTATGAAGAAAACTGCCTGAAGAAAACATCCAATGTAGTTGTATGTCAGGTAAAAGTACGGAGGTAGATAATAGTCATTACATCTTCAATAAATGCACAAGTTTATATTGGGATTTTGGACATTTTCCTTATTCCATCAATTGAAAGGATGTTTGGAGATGATGACATCATTTTTGCAGGAAGATAATGAATCTTGCCATATGTAATAGGGCAAAAGCCATGAACACGTTCCTTCAAGAAAGACACTTAATATCACTGGCACGGCCTGCAAATAGTTCGAACCCCAATCCAATTGAAAATCTATGGTGAAAATTAAAGAAAATGGTCCATGACAAGGCTCCTACCTGCAAAGCTGATCTGGCAACTGCAATAAGAGAAAGTTAGAGACTGATTGATGAAGAATACTGTCGATAGTTACTGTAACTCCATGCCTCTGAGAAGCTGGGAAGCACCCAGCCAGAGGTAAACTAACAAAGTACTAGTGGTCTACTGTAGTGTTTTTGTTTTATGATTCCATAATATTTTTCTCAGAATTGAGTGATTGATTATTTTTTTCTCTACTTCATCTGCAAAAACTGTTGCAACTGACTACAGTTACAGTTTTTCTTAAAGCCTGAAGGTTGAAATTTTAAATGTAGTTCTGGAATATGATCAGCTCATCATGGATGGAAAAAAAAAATCAATTGATGCCCTATATTGGTCATTCAATAAATTCAAGTAGTCAGCTGACTTCATTTTATTGCCATATAGTGTAATGAGTCTAGACCTGACCAACTGAAGCAAACCCAGATCATAACTTCCTTTTTTACCCTGATGTACCCATCACTCTGAAATAAGGTCATTCTGGACTCATCAGACTATGAGACCTTTTTCCATTGCTCCAAAGTCCGATCTTTACGCTCCCTAGCAAACTGAAGCCCTTTTTTTGTGTGTGTTTTTTTATGGCCAAAGATCTGTTTAATCCCAATCCTGTCAGTTCTCATAACAATGTGTGCATGGGGAAATGCTCTTACTTTCACTATTAAACATATGTTTTTAATGTTTATTTATTTTTTATTTTTTTACAATGCAACCTAATTAAGTGTTTAAGTGACGTCATTCAGCATTTTTTCCAATCACATTTCTTCCACAAAGTTGATGGTTTAGCACTATTCTGGCAGGGTTTAATAATGCATTAAATAGTTTACCCCAATTTCAGTCATTTCAAATAGTTGTACTTTTTTTGGCATCCTGAAATCGATAATTTTTGTTTGTATGTTTGTTTTTGAATGAAGTTGTCAGATTCATTTAAAAACCTAACCGATTTCTGTCTGTCTATCTTGTGTTCCCTTGTCAGTATGAGGTATTTTGACCGGGCTGCTCTCTTCATTGAGGCCTGTCTGAGATATGGTGTGATGGAGGCTAATGACACCACTAATATCCTTCTTCACAAAGACTGCTGATTTAAATATGTGTGATGAATGTACAGTAGCGTTATGATAAACGGTTCCAGGTACAGATTGTAATTATGAAACCAGCGAGAAGCCTCGGCTGGATTCTTTTATCCAGAACCTGCTTTTTTCCCGTTAAATGCTTATTACAATCCTCAGCCTATTGTACAGATGTGAAAATGTGCCAAAGCAATTACATGTGTTCCTGTTTGTTTGCTCCATGTTGCCTTTTTCTTTCACACACAGGCCAAAAAAAACCCCTGTCTAGGTTATTCAGTACAGGATAACATCATGAATTGCTCCTTATAAAGGAGTGCATTATAAAATCAGTTCAAAGGCTTTGTTTAGCACCTACGTGTTTACAAAGCCAAAGAAAACTGTACATGCATGGTGTTTTGGGAGATTTGACAGGGCAATTTGGCTAGTGGGTGGTTTTAGTTAAATTGCTCCCTTCAACGCTTTTGCGTCATAAGTGTTGTCAGCAAAAGAGAAGGAAATTGGTGTTTATTTTCACCAATCCCTAGGCATATTTGCTCTTGATTTTTTTCATTTAGTCAAAAGAAAATATGTTTAAGTAAAGCATTCCATTATCTCTAAAATTGTACAGTACATTTCTCCATATAGCACATGTTTCATGTTTTTTCACCCAAATTGATTTTCAAACATTTCCTTAACTCTTCAGCTTTTTACATAAGCTAATAGGAGGAGCGTTTTCCTCCTATGCCACGCTTCTCCGCTCTGTTGGACTGAGAGAGGGAGCAGCGCTGTGGGCCTCCAAGGCTGGAGGAGCAGGAGAGGAGCTCCTGGAGGAGTTGTTCCAGAATGAAGGATCGGGATCGGATCTCACACCTGGCGAGGAGGGAAAGAAGAGCAGCCCGGGTGTCGCTGAATCCCTCTAGAGGAGACGCAAGGAAAGAACAGGGTGTAGGGTTTTTAGTGAAGAACGTATGTTCATGTGTACTGTGTGTGTGTGTGTGTGTGTGTGTGTGTGTGTGTGTGTGTGTGTGTGTGTGTGTGTGTGTGCATTGTGTGAGTTCTATCGTACGCACCTATAAAAAAGCATGCACTCTGTCCTTGGGGTCATTTACCCTCTTTGCATTGAGGGGTCATGTTGCCCACTACCTTGAACTCACACACGCACATGTATACTAAGACAGTGAAAACATTCAATTTATATTTTTAATCAGCTTCATCAATAACAGTAACCAAATGCAATATGCTGCTTCAGACATTCCAAATTTGCCTCTTTTTTTTTTTTTGCACTTTTTATTTTGACCAAACAATTCACTTGAAGTAACTCATAAATGAAGTATGTATTGGAAAACAACTTCTCATGACTGGAGTGTCTTTATTCCATAGTGATTTGCCAACAATTCCAGTTTTTTGTTCTAATGAACAAGTTAGCATTTTGATTGTTGCAATCAAATCGGTGTGTTTGATGTCATGGAACCTAAGTCCATGGTATTACTTACTTTATAGCAAGTAATATTTTTCCCTCTCACGTGAAGTTATTATATTGGTTAAATATCCAGTTTGATAGAAAGTGATACAAATCTTTTATTATGAGTGGTTAAAGGAAATTAATAAACACCTTCCTTCCACCTCACATTCACTGAGTTTATTCAGTCACTCAGTGGTGTATATGTCTGAAATGTAAAAAAACATAATATTTAAGAATGAAATGTCTGGGGAATTAACATTTCTTATCTTTTTTAAATTTAAAGAGAGAGATGTGACTTGCATAAAGCAAGATTTAACTAACCATTTCGAATCAGCTCCAGAATGTGGTACTATATATAGAAAGAGTGGGACCAAATTGAAAAGTAAAAAAAAAAATGTGTGTGGAAAAAAAAAGAGAGAGAGAGGACCAGTATTTTATTCATTATGAATATTGAATGAGGGCATATAATTCTTAGTCCGGTTTGGGGCAATCTTAGTGCTGTAGTCATGTCTATTTGTGCTGTCTGTGTTTCTGCAATCAGAGTGGAAAGAAACATACATAGTGTCGCCTCCTTTTTTTATGCCATTTAGCCAATTTCTTTGAATAAACAGTACATATAGACCCTTGCTGTTCTTCACCTTGTTCTCTGTACTAAAATTCTGTGGTCCAGAAACACTGGAAAAAAATACTGTCTCTAAATATTGTCATATACAGTGATGTTTCTTGTGAATTTGTGCATGCTTTGTGATTGTCAGATGAATAAATATGTGTATAAGAAAAGCAATAAGTGGTCATAGAATGTTAGTGTGTCAGCTTGATTTTCTTGAAGTACAAGCTGGAATTATCTGGCATTCATTGCTGTCACATTTTTGTTCCACAACTCCTCCAAAACTGTTTAATAGTAAGAGTAAATGTTTCAAATAACACCACAATTTTCATGTGGAGCATTAAAAAACATAGCACACTCAGTGAGCAAGTGACATGTGGGAGAGTCATTTTTACATTTAAAATCATGTACATTTAATGAGAATTGTAATCCTATTATGGAAGAGCATTAGAGCCAGCAAAATTAGTTGAGAAATTTTTTTTCCACAGGATTCTGACTTTCTTTATTCATTTTTAATGGTTATACAGTACTTTAGTTGTACATATATAAGGGGCGGAAAGAAGTGAGGGTTGCACGTGCTGGTCCAGGCAGCGTCCAGACAGCAGAGGGGCACTCGGCTAGTGAGCGTTGGCAGTGACAGAGCGGCAGAGTGCATTGACATGGGCAGCGGCTCCTGTCAGACCATTGGCGCAGCTTTACAGACAATGTCAGCCGGTCCGTGGTTTCTCGTGGATGGTTTTAACTTGACGCATGTGAAAGGGGCTGTAGCAGCTCGTGCAGGTCTTTGCTTCGATTTATTCAACACAGCACACAAACAGTGACATTCTGCGCTTAGCTCACAGCCCTGCTCAATGGACAGAAGAGAGACAAAAGCTGAGGTGCGTGGTAAAGGTTCAATCCATCGTTTTAACAAGTTCACATGATACAGCTCAATGCCTTTGCACTTAACTGGCTGTTTGCAGTCTGTAATTCAGTGATCCACCTTTCTCCAAGAGAGTGAACAGTTCTTACCAAAGGTCCACGCCTAGCAGACTTCACGACCATCGGCCAAATAGGAGCTTTAATGGCATGAAGCCGGTGAAGGCATGTGGCTTCTTGTTGTTGAATGCTCTCGTGTCCTAGATATTCCTCTAAAGACCTTTGTGGGCTTGGTTCCGGTCCGCTTGTTTGCATTCTCCACCAGTTCTTCACCAGTTTGACAAGCAGAGAGAAAACACAAACCAGATTTCACCAACATTATTTTGTTCTGTCCAAATTGGTTCTGTCTTATTCGTTGACTTTATTCAAGATGGATAAAGCTGGAGTCAGTGCATCAAGAGCCACCACACACAGACGGATCCTGGACATGGGCTTCAAACGTTGTATTCCTCTTGTCAAGCCGCTCCTGAACAACACACAACGTCAGAAGCGTCTTACCTGGGCTAAACAAAAAAAAGAACTGGTCTGTTGGCTCAGTGGTCCAAAGTCCTTTTTTCTGATGAGAGCAACTTTTGCATCTCATTTGGAAACAAAGGACCCAGAGTCTGGAGGAAGAATGGAGAGGCACA
>JAOVVA010000041.1:7172211-7185326 GCA_028565275.1 Leiocassis micropogon
AAATCAGGAACGATCATGGAGTTAGAAAGTGACCCCAAACTTTTGAACGGTAGTGTATATATATATATATATATATAGAGAGAGAGAGAGAGAGAGAGAGAAGAAAGATTTATTTGTGCTCCTCCTTTAAGTCAATATAGGTTTTAAGTTACATCAGTGGGGCTGCCCAGATTTATGTTTAATAAGCTTCAGGTGGTGGTGGGGAAAGTGTAGGGGGTGCTGTCAGAGTTCTTGGCAGCACTTCAATTTACACGGCAATGCCACGTCTGGAGCAACAGAGCTACCTTTGTCCACAACACACGCCTGCTGTGAGCTGAGCCCTGGCTGACAGCAACCAGATTTAAGGACTAATAAATAGGCAATAATCAAACTCGGGGAGGAATGTTTATGGGAAGTGTGCAAAAAAAGAAGCTAGGTAGTTATTTTTGGGGGGGGGGGGGGCGGCTTTGGGGGGGTTCTCGTCACAACCAACACACACACACACACACACACAATCCCACTCTAATGTGTGTTTCATTTTGATCTTTTGTGTTGTTCTTACCTTCTTGTTTTCACACTTTCTCTCTTTCCCTGTCTTCCCCTCCGCCCACTGTTCCCCCTAACCTTTATTTTGCGGCCTGTTGACTGACAGAGCGCCTTCTGCCCAGGTAGCAGCGAGAACAATGCTCCCTCTGTTTGAAGGAAACAGGCAGGGTGGGACTAAGTGAGGGAGGAACCCCTTGGGCTGAGGGAGGAGTGTATGCATGCGTTGAAGAGAGCTAGGCAGGCTAGAACGAACCTGATCGCATGGGCTGGAATGATGAAAGCAGCGTAGCACCGCGTGCTGTAAACAATAGCGTGTGAGAGTTGATACACTGCATGAAACATACTCAGTCATTCACAAGATATGGCCAGTGTATACAAAAACAAAAGTACTGACAAAAAGCAGCAAATATGCCTTGAGTTGATGATGTGATGATTTCAAGAACACTGCTCTGAAATGAATGAACTTTCTGTTGCCAGTATTCTGTGTATTTAAATGTTGGTTTAGAATTAAACAGGGAGAATTCCCCATGTGTACCATTTGGCAAAACCTTCCAAAATAAAACATTAAAGTGTAACCAAAGTAGGAGCTAATTATGTGCTTCCAGCAAATAACAGCGGTGTATGAATTAAGCGTGTAGCGCACAAAATGTTTAGAGACATTCTGAACAAAAGTCCTTCACCAGCTGTGCAAACAAAGTGCTCCTGATGCGAAAGCAGTGAATATATTTTAAGTACATTCTAAAAATATATTCTGCACTTATTTTAGTAGAGACAACTTGTCTCATGTTCACTTTATTAACTTCCTTGATGCCTCTTTGAAATGTCTCAACTAGCTAAAAATGCCAAAATCTAACACGAATGTGGAGAAACAAACACATATGAATGCAGATATATGAAACTCAATATGTGTCAACAGTGTAGCCCGGAGTGGTTTCTCTGTCTTTCTTTCACTCAGCCTGTCATGACTGTTCTTACCCTAACTGCTTTCCCACAGCATGATACCCTGTGAAGGCAACACTCACCTTGCCATAGTTCATCTTTCTCTTTAGTACACTTTGCACAATCTTCTGACCTTTCGTTTACCTAGAGAAGCCACTATGTTATAAATAGCACACGTGATGCCGTAAAGACATCACATTGATATAACAGAGTATGAATCTTGCAAAGAAAATTTTGTAAATAAATAAAGCCATGTCCTGCAATAAAGCGTGATTATCATTGAATTGGCATTAAACTCTGACAGGAATAAAGATCTCATAGTATCTTCTATACTGCTTGGAACATGAGGTGGGGTACACCATGGAAAGGGTGCCAATCCATCACAGAGCACACAAACACATACCCCTCCCACAAAACAACATTTGGGAAAACCATTTGACCTATGTTGTTCTAGAAGTACCCACTACGCATGGGAAGAACTCTACAAACACAGACCCAAGGCAGGAATCAAACCCTCGACCAAGGACGTGCAAGGCTACCGGGCCAACGCCGACGCCATTGTGTCACCTCAAATAAAAATCTCATTGTGAGGAGGAGGTGTGTATGCATGAACTTTCAGCATTCTGGGTTTCAATATATAATATACAAAATGCTTTATATAATGTACAATATGCTTTATATAGTGTGGTGTATACGTATACCAAAGTTTTCGACACCCAACAAAGTTCAGCCATCAAGCTTTTTAGCTGTGGGTTAAAGGCCTTGTTTAAGGCCAAATGGGTTCACTTGCATTTAAATTTGTAACCTTCTGACCACTATTGTTAAATCTGCCACTGACCTGCCACTGCCACATGGCGAACAGAAACGCATTACTAAGAAAGCTACAAATCATATTCAAAATGAAAATTAAGGACTGGGTAAATAAGTGCTTCCAATTCTCTGGGTTATTGTAAGGCATCTAAAAAGGTACTAAGTGATTCTCATCCGTCCACTGAGCACACACTTGGGCCCACTTTACTGTCCGACACACAAAAGCTCACCTTTCCCAAAGGGCTCCTGGAGCAGATCACCTTCATCAGCTGTGATGCCTTCCCTGTAGAGGTGCATAAAATATACACTCACATCCTTATGAACATTATTATATCTATTCCACCTTACATTCCACATTGTTCAATTCCAATTTATTTGGTTCGATAGAGCCGACAGACCCTATTTCTCACCTGCTACTCAGCCTATTCTCTTCTGGTGAACCATTGCATGTTATGACTATTCAAATTTAAAATACATTTTTAATTCATTTTCAATTAAAAATTTTATTTGTACACAGTCCCCCGCGACCCGACTTTGGATAAGCGGTTGAAGGTGGATGGATGGATACACAGTCATACACAGTACGATATGCAGTGAAATGCTTAAATGACCTTAAAAATATTATTAATAGAAAATAAATATGGAATAAAATAAGAAATAAAATATAGAAAAACTTTAGCTAAGAAAAAAATAGCTATAGAGGATAAAACAAAAATATAAAATATAAGAAAAACCTAGCTGTACAAATATGCATGAATGTGTTTATGTGCAATGAGCACAAATTAAATTGAAATATGTGCAAATGTCCCTAAGTGTCCATGGTGTCCATAAATGTCCAGAATGAGTGTAAATGCAAATGTCCATAAGCGTGTAACGTGCAAAAATGGTTTACATTCATAATTACACATGACAACTAACATATACAATAATTTTTAAATATTAAATATATTTATGAGACCTCTCATTTATTGGGATAAATCAGTATAGATCATGAGTGAGAGTGAGTGAGTGAGTCAGGCCTAAGATGGTGGTCTATTAATGACACTGTTATATTTCTTACAAAAAGCAAGCAGCAGACTTAAGAGCAGCCCATTTTGTCAGACTGCAAGCACCAGGCCAAATCAAAACCTAGCTACAAATCTGTACTGCAACCTGATCCTTTAGATACAGCCTGGCTCTCATTACAGGTGTACACACTAATTCACTTATTTCTCACCTGCTACTCAGCCTATTCTCTTCTGGTGAACCTGTTTCCACACCTTTTATTTAGCTCTGAACAGCTGCAGTGCTTTGAACAATTTAATCTCAGTGAATGCACACTTTAAATTCCGTACACGTTAATGAATCTGGACTTTGCTTGTCTTGTGAGCTTGATGAAAGCGGACAAATCACATGACCTTTTGTTGTATTTGTGTTTGTGCCTGTTTAGAACACTTTATGTATTCATATCTAGTCATATTTTAAATATATTCAACCAATGTATCTTATATCTTCCTGCATTATTAACAATCTGACATGATAAAGCAGTATACAGGCCTTCAATTAAGTTTAATATGGGAGAATTTCAAGTAACTATTTGTTGATATATACCCAGAGATTCCATGATGACTAGTGAGAAGAGGACGAAGGCACCTTCTCCAGTTCCCCATCACACTTGAAGCACTGCCATGAAGTTCCCAGTTTTACACCTTGAATATTTATACACACACATCAATGAGCTTGTACCTTGGCTGACATTAAACAGGGCTAATTTGTGGATTTTGGAGAGGACATCACCCCTGGCGTGCTCTCTCCTGTTTCCGCTGTGTTTTGCAGGACAAAGCCGTCCTGTGACAATGACCAGGGACATGATTTGTGTAGCCATTTCTATATACAGTATAAATGGCCTGTAGGTTTGGTTATGCAAGCGTGACATTTATTTCCTAAAGTCTTCCTGTTTAATAGTCATGTACCTGCACCTGCATGTCATAACAGATGGATGACACCGACAACATATCATTTTCACAATAAGAAAAGGGTAAAAATACTACAAAGAATAAACAGGTCAGAATTCAGATACTGACTCCAGTCTGAGGGGGACTGTTTGTGCAAGTCCGTGCCTGAACTTGCAATTCCGACAAGTTATGAATGGATCACTGCAGGCTATGAAGAAACCACTGAGGAGGAGCCTATATCCTTTATCTTTTGCCATTCTCTAATATTTTCCACCATTGCAATGAACAAATGAACAATCCATTCATTTGGCGGAATAAAGAGCTGTACAGAGAAGCTGTAAAGGTTACCTTTTTTGACAGCTTCATTTGCAGACATGCAACCAAAGAACAGCATTACGCCTGTGGTTTGGGATCCTTCCCATATATCACTCTTATCTTAGGAAATTATCAAGGAATGATTATGGAAGCATATCTTTTCCTTGCAAAGTCAGTCAGATTTTTTTTTTAAGCAGAATGTATGAAAAGTGACCCACATGAGTATTAAATCACAGGACTGCACTCAAACAATTGAATTGTCTAATGAATGAGTAATTTGTGTATTCCAGCACATGTGTACATGTCACACCCAGTGTTTCTGGGAACAGCTCTGGATCCAGGACCGTGATCAGGATAAGTGGTTACTGAAAAGCAATTGAGAAAAACAAGTATGTGGTTATGTTTTAATGTGTTAATAAATGCAGCATGTTTTAATCTTTTTAGGAGAATGTTATTCCCAAAACTGACTTGCAGTACTGCAACAACAAGACTAAATTAACCAAGGGAACTGATGGGGGAATGAGGGAGCGAAAAAACAAAACACCAAATTACCACTGTACGGTAAACCCCGACATAAAACAACATGCTTGCACAGACAAACACAAAACACATGGCTGCACTAACGATCAAACTAAAAGAATCATAGAAAATAAACTTAAATATTGGGCTGTTGTTTATTTTACCCAGTGGCTATACAGTAGGAGATATTTCGCAATCACTATTGATGTGTTATAGTTTGCAAGTACTGTATATTTTGCATTTACATTCTAGAGTTAACTGCATTTAATTTGTTACTGTTAATGCTTACTAAATGTACATCAAATCGCATTTACATAAAAATGTCCAATGTCCAATACCAAATTCAAATAAATATTAACTAGATGGTTCTAGTGCAGCTACAAAAGCCTGCTGAAACTTTCCTTTACTTAAAAAACAAAGTGTTCAATCTGCAGAACATCAACTAAATTTGCCGCTTTAATCAGGTCCACATTTGCAGTTAGCTTGGATTAAGAGTGACATGAATAAATTTGAAAGGTTAGCTCTTAGTGGAGAGACCTAGATGGAGCAGACAGACTGATTAAGATAGGAGAGTAAGGGATGTCCCATCATTTGTCACAAGGGGGGGGGAACCCGAGCTCCGCTGCAGCACACATGGGTTGGAGAGTTATCATCGCTCGCTGAAAAATGGGCACGAGTGCCGCTGGCTGAGACGGGAGAAATGTGATATCTTCATACATCTCATTTATCTGTCTTCTGGCCTCTTGTGCTTGTCTTGTGAGGAGTTTTTCTCTCCGTCAATCTTTTTAATACTGTGCTTTAATATGACTAGGCTTTAATTTTAAATGATAATTTCTTTGGAGTTGAGGTTTGTTGACTACAAAATCAGAAACGGCTTTAACGCTACCTAATAAGCTCTTTGGACTGCAGGTCCAGACTTACACTCGCAACTTTCCAGCTTCATTACATTTAGTGAATAATTCATAGACGTTGGTGAATAACCGCTTTTTGATGCATGATGAATAATAATGCAAAGGTTTAAGTGGGTTAAATGCTTTTAGTTTTTACAGTTGAGTTGAGTACATACACCTAGGCTAAGGATGCCCAACCTCAGACATGTCATGTCACCATACATTACTTTTGGCAATTTCTTTAGTGAATCCACTGTGCTGACATCAGACACCATTTTAAAACTATATTTTAAATATTTTAGATTAAATTCTCCATAGCAAAATCAACAGTCAGTGTACATGAAGTTGACTGTTTCTTTAAACAGTGTGGAAAATTTCAGAGATTTCTCTAGAAGTTTCTAGTTGGACTTACAGTTGCCAAATAAGGGTTAACAAGCCGTGCACATGTGGTTTTATTTTAAGCATCTACATATAGAGACAGTGCCTATCTGCACTTGATACCATGGGAAAATCGAAGCAATTTAAGTGAGACCCCCGAATAAAAAAAAAAAACCTCAAGTCTAGTTCTTTTAATAAACAAATTCCAAACAAACTTAATGTAACATACATCTTTACAAAGAAACTGTATGTGGATATGAAATTCTTGTGATCACACAGATAATACGCTATACAATTCAAGCAGGGGCCCAAAATAACTCCCAGGGTTGAACAAACTTTTGTCTGAAAGTTTCAACAAAAACCCAAGACAACTACAAAGAAAGTGGTAAATGAGTTGCAGGCATCAGGTGCCATACTGTGTACATCTACCACGTACAGAGACCTCTACAACGATCAGCCTTAAAATCATGACTGAGTAAATGACATTGATCACCAACTATATATCACTAAACAGGTGACAGGATCATGGGCACCCAAGGCTCAACCATGCCTGCTCGTGACCAAAGGCAACCCATCCAGTCTGATTCCAAATAAAAGCCAATGCTGCACAAATTGCCAATGCAGACTATGATATAAAGGCAACAGAACACTCATGCAGCATGCATTACAGCATGCCGCATTTGTATCTTAGTAGACAAAGAGTTCAAGATTGTAGACACAGCCTTCAAATTCCAAAGGAACTCAGTCCGACTGAACTTCCATGGTATTCTCCAAACAAACAACTCTGATCCATGGAGGCCCCACCCCACAATCCACACAGGACGCAAACAATCCACCACTAACTTCTTGGTGACAGACACCATAGCACACCCCAAGCCTACACAATATTGGGCTTAATTATTTTTCAAGGTATTGTTATAGCTGCTCAGTGTATAACCATGGGCTAGGGGAGTGGTGGCTCAGGTGGCTATGGCTCTAGGTTGTTGATCTGGTGAGGTGATGATTCGAGTTTGAGACCTGCCGTTGGTTCTTGCCACACGCTATACTACTAAAGCCTGGTTGGAAGAATGAGAGGGTTGTGTCAAGAAGGGCAGTTGGTGTAAAATCAGTACCAAGTTGTTTACGGATGGGCTGGTCCGCTGTGACGACTTTTACAGGAGCAGCCGAAAAAGTGTATTACCATTGACTGAAAGGCTGTCCACCAAAGAAAGAAGCCACACTCTGATTCTGAGAGAGGTAGAAAAGCCAGATAGACAATCACCAGTCTTTTTGTTTCTAGTTCGATAAAGTAATACATTTAAACAAAACTTTATTAGTTTGGTCATAATAAGGTCTACCATGTTTGAAGAGAAAACTGCAAGGAGTTTAATCTGAAGGACACAAGCCTAAGCATGAAGGTGGTAGGAGCGATTTTTCTATACAGCACTTACTGCACAATGTGGAAGTATTGGAGTCGCCATCACAAATCATTGAACTTAATCCCATAGAAACATTTGGGACTGAACTGAAAAAGTGTGTATGAGCAAGGAGCCCCTGAAACCTGACCGAGTTATACCAGTTCTGTTAAAAAGAATGAGTAAAAAAAGGCATTGTATTTTGAGAACTTTGTGGACACCTACCAGACATTTAATTCTAGTTCAAGTAAATAAATGCCAATGCCAAGTGTGTGTGAGGTTTGGACCTGCTAAAGTAAAGCTGAAATAAAACTGTCTCTTTTATTATTTTGAAATGACCTCTTACGGAAATATAGTAGATACACTTTTTGACTTAACACAGGAGGGCTATATGCACTAAAAAAATATGCATGGACAGAATTTCACCTCAAGTAAAATATATGAGATGAATAAAAAATAAATAATGATACATATTTGTTAGAATGTGCATGTTTAGAGGACTAATTGAATAGAATTAAGCATGCTGCAAATGTGTGTGTAAACTATTATGTCTAAAAATAGAAATAATATTAATGTAAAAGCTACAGTACAAGAGGCTGGAATATTTGTAGGTGTTGTAAGTTCTAGCACCTGTATGTTAGTACCACAGGTTCTCACTACTGAACATCAAAGGCCTGTCTAAGGTTCAATAGAGACCTTTAAATCAGAACTTTACTACTGTATAATATCTAAAGTCAAGCAAGTATAACTAGTCTGGTTTACTTAGCTACCTAATGGCTTAGCCTTTTTTGACAGTTTATAAAAAAATAAATAAACAAATGGGTATATAAATAAACAGATTTTGGCTCCCATAATTTACAGATCATTAACTTATTTTTATTAGTTCTTGCAATGGAATCATGGTTGCATAATTATATAGTTTCATTCAACTTTCTACATATCCTTAATGGGGTGTTTTACATAATGTGAGGTGTGTGTATGTGTGTGTGTGTGTGTGTGTGTGTGTGTGTGTGTGTGTGTGTGTGTGTGTGTGACCACAGAGCCCTCTGCTCCCGTGCTTTACCTGCCCTCATTGTCAAGTACATTGGTTGTCATCACAAAATCATAGACTTGGAGGCCGTACTTATCCCTTGTGTAATAGAAGCCATGCACTTTTAATACCCTGTAGGTCAGCCCATAAACATGGACAGAGCAGGTACAACCATCCAGGAAAGCTGCCAAACTGTGGACACCCTGGGCCTCTTTTATCAGCATTGCATACAATTGATTTTTAGGCACAAAATTAAGAATCCTTGTACACATCCGTGTAATGTTAATAAATAAAATAAAGCTGAATAAATACAAATGTTGCATAGCTGCCCTAAGCATGGGTATTGCTACTAATTCTATTTAGACAAATACACACAATTAATCATTTGGAGAGTACATGCAATTAATCCGCGATGATTAAATTATTGATTTAAACATACTTTTATTGTTTTGCAAATTGAGTCTATAGCCCATTCAAGCACAAGGACATTCTGCTCTGCATTCATGCACAGGAACTTGTGCCAGAAAAAAAAAAATAATAACAGTCACGCTCAAAGAGGGACTGAAAATATACTTATATCAATAATTTGACTCTGAAAATGTCAACATTAACATGGTGAACAGGCAGGACATGAACAAGCGCTGCATTTGTGGTCCGTGTTTCTGCCTCTGTCTCAGGTTCCAACTGCCAAAAGAAATGTATTAGTTCTCAGTTTGGGAGTGTTTAGACCTATCTGCTGATAAACCACTCAATTTACAGCTAAAGCGCTGATCTGGTCCTTAAAAAATTTTATCTTCAAATGATATACAACATCCTCCATCAAAGCAAGATAAGTTGCATTTTTAAAGCACATTGTTAATATCTTACAGGATTTCAGTCTTAACACAAACGTGTTTGCTTTCAACAGTAATTACATTATTTAAAAAGCTGTAACAGATTTTATAGTTAATTTAATTTATTAATGCTCCACACTCGCTGTGTTTGTAAAGATTTACTTATTATTCTCTAGATGATTTATTTTCCACTGCTTGGTAGTTTACACCATGCATTAATATACTGTATGTGCATAAATGTGTACACAGATATTAACACAAGCATTGTTTTGATAAATCCCACATTCCATGTTAAAACAGTTACTCACATATTTGAATTTATGCAACATTGATAACTTTGATATTGTCCTTTAAAAATGTTTGATCATCCCTAAAACTGGCAGCAATAAAGAGCAATGTGTATTTTTTATATAATTACTGCCCATTAGTGTTGCACAATTCAAAACATCAAATATTTATATTTGACTAAAAGTAAAGATAGCTTCTGTTAAATTCAACAAAGTCTTTAAAATTAATAAACAAGAACATAAATAAAGTGGCTGTTTAAAGCACTATATCACTTTCCCAAAAGCACTGAAAATGTCATTGAAGTTCTGTGTTGAGATTGATCACGTAGCTGCAAAAGGTTATTGCATCATAAAAAAGTCAATCAGGATCAATATGCAAGTTAAATGTCCCCCCTCAGTGAATGACCTCATTTCAAAGGAAACCTCAAAGTAAAATGATAGGAATTAAAAGTTATAAAAGAATACAAGAATACAAGAACAATATTTAAATCAATAATATTTTACACACATACAGTAGATCAGTGATGGGAGACAATTTTGAACAATGATTTAAAATTTTTATACTGTCTATCGTGCAGCTTCCAACCTTACATCTTTGTTTTTGAGTAGCACTTAGTTAAGTGCTACTAATATCATTGATCATCCTACAACTACATCAAACTAGCTAAGTGTTACTCAAATATTGCAATTATATTATTTGGATACAAATAGGTTGGCATTTTAAGAAGGGTAAAGCTTTGCTCGGGCTTGGAGCAAAACTAGTTTCAGTGGAGATGTAAATTCATCCAAAAAATTACAAAATAATCCTTGTACTATACTAATAATATACATTAGTGTGCAATAGTGTTGAGGCAGACAAAGAGCCTAAAGATACAATGTAAAAACTGATTGTTCATGTAACAACCTCAGCAGTAACCTTATTTCCCCTCTCATCTATTCCAACCACTCAGCATTCAGCATCACCAGTATAATAATCTATAGTCTGTTATCATCTGCACTTGTTTCTCACAGGTTTATGCCTGAAGTTAGATGTTTTATATGCTTGAATGGTTCATAGGTGAGTGTGCCACATGACATGCAAAAAACATTAATCCAAGCTGAATGCCTTACCCTTCTAAAAACATTCAATTGAGAGAAATATTTATATATTAATTAATCTATTCTGAAAACATAAATAAATGCAGCAAAATTTGTTCTGCTCTGTTATTATTATTATTATTATTGTTATTATTGTTGTTGTTATTGTTATTGTTATTGTTATTATTATTATTTTGTTTGTTTGTTTATAATATGTGTGGACTGGAAATGCATTTTTTCAATAATCTTGTGAGAGTTTGTATAATTCAATTCAATTCAATTGTATAGTGCTTGGTTATTGTCGCAAAGCAGCTTCACACAATCAAAAAAAAATTATGGAAATTTGTAAGGAAATGTGTATGAAACAAAATAATCCGATTGTCCCTGATGAGCAAGCAGAAGGTGACAGTGACAAGGAAAAACTCCCTGAGATGACAATAGAAGTAACTTTGAGAGGAACCAGACTCAACAGGGAACCCATCCTCATTTGGGTGATAACGGATAGCAGGGATTGTTTTGCAGTCATGCGGTGTGTTAGGCGGCTGGAAGTTCATGCCGGAAGTCTTTAATTTATTATGGAGTCCAGGTCATTATTGGAGGCTCAGTTACAAAACTGTAGTAAATTCCAGTCCTGAACTATTGAGCGACTGCAGTTGCAAGTCCTCAGAGAACAGCTGTCTGCATCAGCTGAGGCACCACGTCACCACACGCATCCCAAGGAGACCACGCTTGGCATCCATGTGACGACATAACCAACCAGAGGTGGAACACTAGAACGAATCAGACAGGTCCAGAGAGCAGAGGGGGTCTGTATCACTGGCAGCTCATGAGCGACATGTATAGCTCGACAGAGAGAGAGACAGGGAGGAAGAGAAGAGATGAGATGAGATGAGATGAGATGAGATAAGATAAGAGATAAGTAGATAAGAGATAAGTAATATGTAAGAGTTCTAGGACAGTGTGTCCTCCTCGCTGCAGCAACTACAGTAGAGCCGAGGTTGCAGCTGAAACAAAAATGTTATGATCATTAACAACTAAAAAGCACAGAAAGCCCAGTATGTTTGAGCACCAAGTCAAGATTTAAAGCAAAGCCATTCTGAAAGGTCTAATTGTTCATAATTAAAGACATATTGTCAAGGTCTAGGAGTATTCTTAAGCATGGCATTAAGGATTAATCCTGACCTACAGACAGAATGACAAAGAGAAGGTAAAAGTGGGTGCAGTGTACAGAATGAGCACTTTGCTGTCGGATTCTTTAAATTCTAAACTGCCAGCTATCACTAGGCCAAAAATCTGCTTCCAAAGGAATCCAGCTGTCTGGAGTCTTCATGTGAAATCATTTATTGTACCTTGTAGTTTTTACCTCTGTTTCATACAGTTAGTGTTATGTAGTAAGATAATATCTTATACTTTTATTGTAAATCAATGACCATGGCAGAAGTGAAAATAGTGTATGCACATAAGAATTTGTAGATATTATATTCTATGTGTGATCTTAGAGTGTGGTGTTCACACTCTTTTCTTTCTGGAAATTTATATGTCTAAGCAACTCCAAGTTTTTACATGTTGTGGAATGTGTTTAGATCAGCCCGGGACTTTCCAGTTTTAGTCTGTGTTCTCTTGGAATATGGGCAACTTTTTCCTGCACTTCCCCATGAACTAATGCACATAACCTGAGGCCCTAAACTGCAAAGGTTCATCACTTCTGCACTGTCCAGGGTGTACCCCGGCAGAGAACACATCGTCCATGCTCTCTCAGTGGGAGGGATGGCTACACCTGCACTCTCACATCAGTCATAGTTAAAGAAACCAATCATGTGCATCTAAGAGCAGCAGTTTGAAAAGATGCAGTTGACTGGAGTCATGTGTCTTGGAGGAAGCATGTGATAGTCTTCGCCCTCCCTGGTTGGAAGTTGTCACCTTAATGACAGAATGCCATGAAAGAGAGATGGGTGGGAATTGGCTATGACTAAATTAAGAAAAATAGGGCTCCTTCAATGTCCTCATAATAATAATAATCATAATAATAATACAAACCGGATTCCAAATAAGTTGGGACACTATACAAATCGTGAATAAAAACTGAATGCAATGATGTGGAGGTGCTAACTTCTAATATTTTATTCAGAATAGAACATAAATCACGGAACAAAAGTTTAAACTGAGAAAATGTATCATTTTAAG
>JAOVVA010000041.1:7188176-7209424 GCA_028565275.1 Leiocassis micropogon
GATACAAAATTGCAAATTTAAATGACCACAAGTGCAAGCTGATTTATCATTTGTAACAGAACTGGTGGAGCTTTTTTAAAATTATACAAAGTCACATTTATAAAAGAAATTTTAGAAAGTTTTTTGGCTTTTGTACTTTTTATCACCCTCGTGACTCGAAGAAAACAAACTACTCTGTATCAGTTTGCAATATTTTCATAAATAATTTCATAAAACTACAAAAATTGAGTTATCTCATTTTGTTTGTTTGTTTTTATGTTCAGTTTAGTATAAAGTCAAAAAGTATTATACACGTAAATATTAATTAAATATACAGTTTATTATATACTGGAAATAAATATCTAACAAAAACAAAACACTTATTTCCCCTAATGTTCAATCAATCTCACATGTTAGGAATTTAAATTTAAGGAAATCATGTGTAAGAGCTTTTTTATATTTTGTTTTCTACAGATGAAAACAAACAAATAAGCACACACCAGAATCAATATTCAGCTGGTTATAACTTCTCCAGAACTGAACAACACATTTTAAACTTCTGTTTCTGTCTTACTCCACTTGCATGCTCTATTGACCGATAAGTGTCAAAACCTGTAGATCTACTTTAGTTCAGTCCCTCCCTTAACATAGACTGCTGAACTTCCTAAAGAAGCTTGTTTCTACCAAAGTCTAATAGTCCCAAAACTAGTAGGTGTTTTCTCTGTTATTCAAAAGTCTTTTTTTTTAATAAACAGTGTATTGAAACACCAGTATGTAAAAGGCCACATAAGGTAATTTTGTTACATAATGGAGTTCATGTCAACGGCTAGTAATATGCATCTATTGCAACCTTTAGAAAGTGCAGTTTCTTAACAGCATCTTGTAAGATAGAAAATTTTCCCACATTTAGCAAACTCTGGCTCCAGCGATGTTGCGCTCCATGTGTGTGGCATGTTTCCTCAGTCTTAACTGTTTAACTTATACTGTTTATATGCTAATGCTGAAGTGCGCAAGACAATAGCAATCTTACTCGCCAAATATTTCAAAACAGATTGTTCATTTATTATAGAGCAGGAAACACAAAGCACTCAGTACCGAGTACATGTTAATCCTCAAAAGTCTAAAACAATTATGTACTCTTAGAAAAACAGAGTTTCTCAAGAGTGGTCTGGGTCATTCATGTTTTAGCTTTGTAAAGAGCTATTTCCACTGATTTTCAGAATGGAAATCCTTATGATATAGCATTCATCGTAGAAAATGTTTATGTTTCCCACCAAGGGACAAACAGTGCACAAAGTACAGTAAATGTGTGAGAGTTTGTTTTAGTGACATCACAACATGCTGTTTAAAACTGACAGAACCTTATTGTAAGAAAGCACTACTTAACTACAAACGGCCAAAGTATCCAAATGTTTTGCCAAAGTAAATATGATTACGCTGCATCGAGGGTTGTAAAAGCTGATCTCATAGGTGTGCATCGCTGTAACCTTAAGCACATTTTATCTGTCTGAGGTTCATTCCTCATAGTTATCCGCCACATCCACAAATAAACGAAATTTGTCGCCAGTAACCGAGAAAACATCTGAATCACATCTAACAAAGCCCTCAAATAATGACAGAAAGACACTGTTGAAATCAATTTCATAATTAGAATTCGACTGTCTAATCCACAGCTTGACCTCCTGACACCCTCTGGCCCCCCATTCCCCAGACTATAGCTCATCCCAACTTGTTTGTTTTCTCACCTGCAGCATAGAAAAGACCTTTAATCCAGACACAGCCCACCCCTCCTGCTCTAAATGCCACTCACATTTTCATCTTGCCTTCATTTTTTTGTTCTTTTTGTCATGTTATTTAGAGCAGTCTGTGTAACATGCGCCTGCGGCTATTCAATAGCAAGCACTTACAATGGGAGCAAAGTCAGCTTCTGGGCAGCTGCTTAACTACTAGTTCCTGAATAGTTATTTCAAAAACTTTGAGAAAATGCATTTGTTTATTTTGGACAGGAAAAAAAAAAGTCTAAGGGAGCTTGATTTTGGATCTTATTATTTGTCTTGGTTTCAACTTTATTTTGCTCAACAGTGAGTCACTTCTCTGGCTTTCTGCTTTGCTTTGCTCCAGTTGCAGTTCAATTCAGTTTGATTAGTGACAACATTTGGATAAATTATTCAATTATCATCTATCCGAAATGATAACTCTGTTTTTGAAACGTTTAAGAAAAAAAGTCGGGTTTTGGAAAGATGCAAGTATAGTTATGTATAAACTTAATGGCAAGAATGATACTATTCTGGCTAATACTACATACTGTACCTTCAGCCACACACCTTTAAACACATAAGCATGCACACATACAGAAATGTCCTAGATTCCTAAACATACACAGTCCTGCACAAAATATCCTAGGCATTCTATTATGTCTTTAAATAAAAAAAAATAAAAATAATAATAATAATGAATGTGTGTAAAACTGATTTGCATTTACAGGAGACATCAAGCAAAGTGTGGTGATGAGTGATCCAAGCCAAGGTGTCTCAGAGCAAACTGTGTCTAACTCGTCTCCAACTTGCAGAAAAGACACCTCTGTCTGTGGGAAATGTGGACAGACTCATTAACAAGCACCACTTGCACATTACAGGAAGTCAGCTGGGAGTTCCCCCGTACTGTCATGAGACTTCGCTTTTCCAAGGCATTTCCACATGTCTGGGACATGAGGAGTTCCTAGGAGGCCGGCATTTCATATGTGAAGGAACCAGTCTGATCAGGCTCTGGCTTACTGAGAAAACTTTATACCTTGGTGGGCTCCGAACACTACTGAAACGCCAGGATAAATGCATTAGTGTAGCAGATGATTATACAGAGAAATAAAGTTAGTTTTTACTCTCATAACAGTGTTTTGTTATTCAATCAAAAGTTCTGGTTTGGCTTGAAGGTCTTTTGTACAATAATAGACAAAAGGAAAAAAAATCACTGTCTCAAAGAGGTGGTTCAGCAAATGATTGTCATGTCAAATATTGACATTGTTTAATTTGGCACTGTTTGTTGATCTTTATTGTAGATCATTCTTATCCTGAAAATCTTTAATTGCAACTCCACGAGTTTGTGCAAAACCTGGTGATCCATGTTAGAGCACACTTATTGCCATTTCATTGGAACGCTTAAGAGAAGAGTCTCAAGGAAAATTTTACATTTTGAGCAAAGTAGTTAACAGGGTCAACATCAAAAATGTGCTTACGTGTTAAAACAGTGCAGAATCGTTTATGCCCCTTTTGCATCTGACATCACAATGTTTGTTTGCCATGGCCCCACCCACTTATGGATGGGAAAAGTGACATTACTTACCAGATACCCCTGCCAAAACTTACATTTGAAACCAGACACAGAAGCACATTGAGCAAGAAAACACAACTGATAACATTTTATCATCTTAAACAGCACTTATCTCCTTAGCTATCTCCTTAGTAATAGCTTCTGAGACATCTCTAATTGCTTTAGACCAATATGTGATGTGTTTCTCGGTTAACTTGTAACACTAGACTGAATCCCAAATCCCTCCCCAACCCCTGAAAAACAGCATTATTTGGAACAAGGAATTGTACGTCCTACTTACTGCTCTAGCTTTCTATTTGAAACTATCAAGGATTCAACCCCAGAACAGTTAGCTAGCTACTAATTAGAAAGCTTGAAATGTCAGCATTAGTTACCGACATTTTAACATCAAACATCATTTCATGAAATGTAAAGCACAGCATTTTCCATAGCATCGTCTCATTTGCAAGAGAAGCTAGGAATAAGCTACATAGACGATATAGCTAGCAAACACCCCTAAATCCATTAGAAATCTCATAGTTCTGTTTGTACTCCATCTGAGGTAATTACGTTATGACAACTAACTTTATTTCTTATTAAATTAATATCCTTATTACCTTCTTCATCCATTTTCACACCCTTGTTTCTCTTTTGAGTAAATTATGACGTCTACCACAACATACTCCATATGATAAAACATCAATTGCTAGGTTACTTTTTTTATATATATTTTTTTTATGTATTTAATAAAGCATCAGGTATTCCTGTAAGTGAAGACAAGAATATTTTGTGGGTAGGGCCTTGATAAATTTGAATTCAGTATGATATAATTTATGTACAATATAATATTCAATATAATATGTTTTAACATTGTATAACTATCTGTCATTTCTAGTTAAATATCTTTTAACTGATATTCTGTGGGTTCTCAGACCTTGCACCTGACCATTCTTTAAGCCCTGTATATATGGTTGGTTTTGGTCCTCATACATATTCATTCTAAAAGAATATAGCACAAATGTGTGATCTCAGTCTGAAGTAATGGGGATCATATGAGTGGGTATGAAAAGCAAGTACTCTTCAAAAAATGTAACAAATCTGTACAGTAAATGTGTAAATAATGACTCATCCTCGGCCTTAAAAACAAACATGCAAGTCCTGATGTAGCATAAAAACCTTTTTATGCTTTGCTCAGTATTGCATGCTAAAACATAGTTGGTAATATTTATGTTATTAACCCACGATGACACGATGGAGCATTAGACTGTGTTTGCTATGACAGCAGATTGGACAAATGGACATCCTAATGTAAGCTGTTAGCCCGACAGACAGTGAGCCTACGTCCCAGTTGCCCCAGACTGACCACTGGTGTGTGTCCTTTTGTGAGTCATAGATCCTGGCAACAAATTCTCACTGACTAATGCGTTATGGTTACCATAATGAGAAATAACTTACACAACTTGCTCAGTGTTTTAAGACTCAGTATTGCTCCTTAAAATTACAGCAGGAAAAAATATAACAGGGTTGTTTGTGTGACCTGGTAATTGCCTGTTTTTGCATTCTAGGGGATATAATTTAGTGGCGCTTTTCCTGCAGTCATTACAGTAAGGTGCTTTTCTATAGGGTTCATGGAGCGGAAGATCTGATAGTTAGTTTTAGGGTTCATACCGAGTTCTGTGCAATTTCCTGTAATTAGGCAGTCTGATAGAGCAAAGATAAAAAAAAAAAAAGAAATTGTATGCAGGGCGAGTGTTGTAGCATTGATTAAATCTTTGATCAGTTAACAAACATAGTTTTTTTTTTCTCGCAATTTTCTTTTCAGTCATGTCATGATTTTTATACATTTTGCTGTGTATATTCTGGGTGGCATAGTGAGGGAAGCAGAGTCACCTCACAACTCCAGAGAACCCAGTTTGATCTTGATACATATGGATTTTCTCTAGGTTTTCTGGTTGTCTCTGAATGCGCCAAAACATCCCGCTAAGTGGCTTGGCTGTGCTAATTTGCCTATAGTTGTGAATGTATGTAAGCATCGTGGTTTGCAATTGCTTCCACCTCGTGCCCATTATTTCGGTGATAGACACCTGATCCATCGTAACTCTGGCCATAATAGAAGATGAACTACAGAACAAGTATGCATGTAAAGATGACTACAACTCAGTTCAGGCTACAGTATATTACACCATTCTTATTGTCATCAGAACACTGGTTGCATTAAACATGTGAGCGGTTACTAGACAAGTTCTTACTGATGACAAACGTTTCATAAGGAAGATATAACTTTAAATGAAGAGAATCCTCACTCTTAAAATCTCTGTTCATGTAAACAGGTTCAAAGATTCAGAGAGAGACTCTATTTAAACTATAGATGTAAAAACAGAGCAGGTTTATATAACAGCCGTGACACCTCATTCATCATGCTGATGGAGAGGATTAGATCATTACAAAAGCTGAGGGTTCAGTCGGTTGAGGTTTTGCTGATCCCTGCACTTACGTTTGTTGGAACATGAAGGGAAATAAAAGAATGAAAAGAGCATGAAAACTCTGAAAGAACTGCCTGTTTCCATGTATGCTAGTAACAGGGTTTTATTGCACATATCAGAGGCTGACATCTCATCTACTTTAATGTCTTGGTTTGAATAACATTCCTCTCATCACCATCCCTATTGAAATATATTGATTTTGGACATTCACTTTCTATTGCATTAGCGAGAAAAAGAGTTTACCCACAAAGTCATTATTACTGTAAAGTCCAATTTAAGCCAAGAATCAGTGTTATATACAGTGTACAGTACATTGCACAAGTTGCTTGTAATCAGATTAGTCCAAGTTTCAATGTTCAACATGTGCGTATAGTTTTATTATATAGAAATACAACAGGATAAGATATTTTATATATATTTTTTTATATTTTAGATATTTTAAATTGTATATTTTATATCATATAATCTAATTTGTTATATTTTCTTCATGTCTAATGCTCAGGATTCCCAAAAAAGGTTTCCCAAGACATAGTAGTTACTGATTTAAATGATTCAAGTAATATTTTATTATCACACCTGATATGTATACAATATATGTAAACACTATTTATGAAAATTGACATGTAAAACAATTGACACTTGCTTACAAACTGTACATGTTTGAGCACTGTTCTGTCAATAAGTGATGGAAGTAATGTGTCAAAGTAAAGAATAAAAAAACATTCATTTAATTTTACCTTTTCACTCCTTGATCATGAAGTTACCAAGTCAATAAAGAAATTGTACCAACACAAACAGTGTCATGCTTATTTAATGAAAAATAATAGGAAATTGTGCTTCTATCCATCATTGCAACGGCTGGTTGGTCGCAATTACCTGTGACTTTATGCCAGGAGTCATTACTTCAGATTGTGGGAGGAAACCTGAGTACCTGGTGGAAACCCACCATGCATAAAGAAAACATGCGCTTGAACTTGGAGGCAAAACTTGAACCCCTAACCATGAAGGTGGCAGTGCTAGCCACTAAGCCACCATAATATTAATGTTTTACTATCGATGAAAAATAATAATAATAATAATAATAATAATTATTATTATTATTATTATTATTATTATTATTATTATTATAAATGTGTAAGATAAATAAATTTAATAAAAGAACAATATTTACAATAATAATAATAATAATAATAATCCAAAGCATCTCACGCTTTACATTATGGCAAATAATTTGATAAACCTGTTTTGACTTAATAATATTAGCACATTTTATTAATAGTTTATAACAAATTTTATTTTCTAACCAAATTAGTTAATAAGAAGTTAGTAGTTAACTATTATAATTATTAATGACTGTTGGATGATAATGTATAGACTTTTTTCACCAAATATTTATTACAAAACAAATATAAATATATGAAAATATTATGAATATACACTGATCAGAAATAAAGTTAAAAGCATTGACAGGTGAAGTGAATAATGTTGATTATCTTCTTATAATGTCACCTGTCAAGAGTTGGGATATATTAGACAGCAAGTGAACAGTCAGTTATTTGCTACAAGCAAGGAAAATAGTAAAGCGTATGGATCTGAAGGACGTAAACAGGGTGCTTTTTGTGGTGGATAAAACGTACCTAGCAAAATTAGCCAAGTTCAAAGTGTTGACTTGGTTTGCAAATCCCTCAAATCTCAATCTGACTGAGCATCAGTGGGATATGCTGGACCAACAAGAAGTCTGATTCATGAATGCGCCACCTTACAGGACTAAAATGATCTGCTGCTAAAACCTTGGGGCCAGATACCACAGCACACCTTCAGAGGGCTTGTGAAGTCAGATGACTTGTATGACCATAACTCTGATGGTTCAGTGTTAAAACAAGAGGCACCTTCACAATATTAGGCAGGTGATTGTGTTCTTATGGCTGATCGGTGTATAAGTTATTTGTCAGTACTTGTTGAAGGAGTTTTATTTGAATAAAAGTGGAAAAAGAAACCTAAGGTCAAAAATGCATGCCATCTAAATCTTCTATCACAAGAAATCATTTCTTCTGTTATTAAATCACATTCAGACCTCCCTTGATCCCGAACACACCCGATCTTCAAAGGGCAATGGAGTCAGCACTTTCATTTAAGTTAACCAGATAAATATTGTGCTGACCCCTGTGCCTTCTTCATTACTCTACTCCACTGGGGGTTGGTGGGTGGTTAAAATGGTCTGATTGTACAAGGCACTCCAAGGTGACACTGGACCTTATTGTCTCAAACAAGCCACTATCAGATGGTACGGAACATTGATCAACCTTTCACCTCAGCTCTGAATTCTTTCAGTCAATGCTTGGTCTTATTTGGTAATTTAATATAGGTGGGCAAATAGTAGTAGGTCTCTGTGGTCAGGAAGCTCTTAGGTATATCATTCAGAGTTGATCAGTTGGTGTATTTGTTTGAAATGTACTGTGTAAGGAAAGTGGGGTCAAGTAAGTAATGTGATAGCACAGACGTTATTGCATCGTAGTCCTTAATTTTTAAACAAATTAAATTAATAGCATATGCATATTCATTGTAACATGGGCACAATGGAAACAGTGAAAGACGAAACCTTGTTTCTATATAGTAGATTGATAGTTTCTCTTAGAAAACATAAATCAATTAAATAAAAGAAAGATTGTTATGCAAGTTATGGCTGGTTATCATTGCGCTTTACGTTGTGTATTAAATCAGATTGGTATGATTGGTTAGAATTATCTATAACAGATGCTCTGACAGTACTCTGTGACTGAAACTCAAAGCTATAGTAGTAACATCTTGTACGCAGGAAATTGTGTGGTGGATGCTCCACCTAATCTCAGGCTAAAAATCAAGTGGTATTTTATTGCCACTTCACACCACTTTTGTTTCACATTCTTTTTCTCTCCTGGATGTGTAGGATGTGCCGCATACATTAATCCTTCTTTAGGCCAATCCACCTACTTGTATGTTACTGGGACATGGGAGGTAACTGGAAAACCCAGCATAAAAAAAATGAATGAACAAGCAGAAACACACACAAAACCTCAGGATCGAACTGGGGATCCTGGAGCCGAGAGGCGGCAATGCTACCCATGCCACCTTCACAACAGTCATAACAATCATAAAAAGTAAAGTCAATGAGGCAGCAGAAAAGTGAGCAATTAAATGGAAGATGGTCAGAAACCTATACCTACACAGCAACACGATCCTTGAGATAAATAAAATGAGACTAAACAGTTGTTGAGTTGCTCCTCGATACGCCATTTTCACAATCCGTAATGTTTACAGTTGGCAGCGAGTTTGCCAGAGTTGCTCATTCTTAAGAATGGTTGTTGAAGTGGTTTATTTCTTGTCTGTATAGCTGTAAACATTTATACACATGCCATTAAACAAATCCAAATTCCATTAGAGGAATAAACAGAAATATATGTATTCTTTTAAGCAAGAACATGTGAAATTAAACAAAGGCTCCTTGACAAAAGGGTTCAACCAAATGGCACCATATGGTCAGCGCTCTAGGCTGAAGAATGAATGAAGTTCTGTCTTTGCATGACAGCACTTCATTTTTCCAGTTTCACCCACAAACTGTTCTGACTAAACAAACGAAGTGCAGTTTCAACAAAATAGAGAGGGAATAAATTTCGAAGGATGCGAAAGGATTCACATTTTTAGGTGAATCACATTATTACATTTAGTATTTTATCCAAGTTTCAGTGTGATGACAAAGAAAACAAAACAGCTATAAAATCATGGGCAAAAAAAGATGCATTGTGGTATTTTGATATACGAGTGGCGTTCAAGTCAAACTGGTACTTGTGATGAAATTTCTTGTGGGATTTATATTACTATATTCTTAGTTTATATTAAGAATCTGTGAATGACGTACCCGGCTGAGGTGGCTCTGAGCTCACTGAAGTTGTGACTGTGAACATTCAGCAAATGAACCGCCTGATCCTTGAAAAATCGATAACTTGCAGAAAAGATGCATCTGTCTGTGGAACTGTACACACAATCATTCACAAACACCACTTGCACATCACAGGAACTTGGATGGTAGTTATTGCCACATCCCCCATACCGGCCTGACCTCGCTCCAATAAAGGAGCTCCTGGGAGGCCAGCATTTGAGATGAGAAGCAAGCAGTTTGATCATGGCTCTGACGTACTGAAAAAACATTCTACCTTAGTGGCGTAAGCACTAGTGACACTAGTAACACTGCAGTAATTCAGCAGAAATGTAGGGTTTGTGTGTATAGTACTGTAAGTATAGAGAGACGGACAGGCAGATAGATAGAGAGACACATGTCCCTTTTCTGTCACTACATTCAGTATGTTTAGATGTATGTTTCTGCAATTTCCTGACTAGTTTAGTGTGGTGCTTGGTATTCCCTGTAGGCCTCAATTTCTTAATTTTTTTTTAGCTAAAGACGTTTTAAGTTACACAGTGGTAATTTTATTTCAATCAGATTTTGACATATAAGAATGAACGTGGAATGTGGAGTAGAAGGCAAATGAGTGCTCTTTCTATCCACTTTAGTGGGCCCAAACTGCAGGAAAATTAAACCTAGCTTACCAAATTTTCCATAATTTAGATACACGATATAGTATTCATCCAGCCTACATTCCACCACAGTTTTCTCCTTGGATCCAGAATACACTGGTTTGTGGAGGAAGCCAGAGCATTAGGCCCATTACCGGTTCCGGGACTTGTGGCACCACAATGTCTGCGTGGAATGGACCGAGGAGGCCACAGAGATAGCATCGAGGCAGACACAAAGAAACACAACCACCCCCTTGCTAATCGCCCCATAATCCCACACAACACTGGAGGCCAGGATTTATGGGGGTTGGCAGGGGTGACATTTTACCCATTATACAAATGGCTGCAATTGTGGAAGAGGGGCTGTTCAAGAGTGTTTACTGATAAGTACTAATGATATTATACATACAGCCACATGTGTAATAAACAGTGTTAAATAGACTGTTAAAAAGATGGAGATTTGAAAACGTTAAGATATGGTCCAAGTGATTGATGAACATGTGCTTTGCAATCAGTGTATCAGTGTTGATTACGGACAAAAGATCTCTGTGTTGGAGTAACAATCCATTAATTAGTTATTACTATTCCTTCCATGTTTGTTCTGATTTGCTGTAACTAGGATTCTCTGTATATTCTCAGTCACTTGCCACTCCCCGTTCTGCTCCTGTATATGGTCTATGTAAGTAATACTGGCCGAGGGGAGTGGAACTTCTAGCCAATCAGATGAGTTTCTCCCAAAGCAGGAATCTGAGATCCCAATGTAAAGATTTTCAGGCAAATGGACAAAATGGGGAAAAGAAAAATCTCAACCGAATTGGATACACACTTTACTATGAACACCTGTACAGCTACTCATTTATGCAGCAGTCTAATCAGCCAGTCATGTGGTAGCAGATAATGCAAATCATCTGAGACAATCATATGGGCACACATACCAAAAATGGACAGGTGTAGACTGGAAAAAAACTTAGTGATTTATCTAAAATAATCAAGACAGCCCACCAGGCTCGAACAACCATCCCAGAGATCAGAGATCAGACTTTTCCTTTAATCTGATGAACATTGTGAACATTATCTAAAGCACTTGTATCTGCATTATTTTATGCATTGTGCTGTCACCAAATAAATGAGTGATGGGATAACTGCATAAATTAACTGGTGTAACGGTGTTCCTATGAAAGTGGACACTGTGCATACATTTTCAGGTTTTTTTATGTGTTGCCACACCCCATATTACCCAACCGCTGGTTGCAGTGCCAGTCCCAAGCCCGAATAAAATGGGAGGGTTGTGTCAGGAAGGGCATACAGCGTAAAACATGTGCCAAGTTGAATTACCCCTGGCACTCAAGCTAGCACAGACCTCACAGGTTCATGTATGTTTGCATGATTCCTGATCACTCATGCCGTTCTTAAATGCCATTAATGTGCATGCTGTAATATGACCTTGCTGTTGTGATCTATTCAACAGTACCATTAGTTTTTATCAGATTTCTTATTAAAAGCCTCAAATTCCAGACCTGCTACTGGCATTGGTGGAATCGAGCAGACGCAGCGATTTGGGTGAAATCAGCCGTTTTAATAAGTTAAATGATGGACTGACCATTAAACACTATGGCTGTGATGTCAGACCCATGTTTTTTCAGAAAAGTTCTGAAAACAAATGAGCTCTGTTAGATAGTCTAGACTTCAGTCACAAATGTGAAATGCGACTGGTGTAACTCCAGATCTCTGTTTTTTTAAGTGTGTTTGTGCTCATTAGTTTGTCACCATATGTGTTTCAACTGTAAGTTAGGCTCTGTTTAATTTGGCCTTCTGGATGAAGGGGGAAAATAATGGCTCTTTTTAAAGCAAACACATATTTCACACGTCCTACCCCAAAGCTGGAGGGAAAACAAACATCCTTTGCCATGAATCTATTTTCCAAAACCCAAATCCTACATGATCCCCCCCCCGTCCCTCTCTCTCTCTTTCACACACACACACTCTGAGTCCTTATATGCTTGTTCCTGTCTATCTACTATAGAGATTAAACTTGTACTACTTAGAAGCTGGGGAAGCACCTCTATAAACAAAGATCTGCATGTTTTGGATGTTAAGTGAGATGTCCACACAACACTGGCCTACACTGTACAGTAAGATGTCTCCTTACACCTAGCTATTTTCTACTTTACAACATCAGGCTCCTATTTATTTGTTATTTTAGTTAGGGGAAATGCCTATAAACCCAAACTGATAGCCAGTCTTAGGTCAAGTATTCTTCAGGGAGTTTTATTATTATTATCATTTTGCTTATTTCCATAGCAAAGAGGAAATATTCTTGGGGGAAATTAAGCTTGTTTGCAATGACCTTAAGAGAAAATGACTTACTTGTTTAATTGAAACAAGCATATGCCATTCATGAATTGATGTTCTTGCTTAAAGTAAACCTTAAATGCAGAACTGGTCGGGTGGAACTTTCCAGCTAGTAGTGCGGTGGATCTTCTTATCTGTCATATTGTGGCCTGTATAAGGTGTAAATGCCTAAAGTTTTACTTTGCATACTTTAGATATGAAGACATTGAGGAGTCATTTTCACCTAAGACCAGTGGTGTAGTTGGTCCCTGATTCTATCCTGGGATTGCGATATTGTTCCCATGTCCTATTTTCCTCTTGCTGTTCAAAAACAGACAAATAGTCAGACTGGCTCTGGTAAATTCCCCCGAGATGTAAATAGATGCATGAATGTATGCATATGTTGTTCTGTGATAGATTGATTGATGTTCCATGTGAAATGAAATCACTCTATTTGTGCCCAGTTTCCAGTTTCCAGGAAAGGCTCCAGATCTGCCATAACTCTGACCACAATAAAGTGACTACTGAGCAAAACAAAAGGCAATAATTGAAGATAATGACAGAAACGCCTTGAGCAAAGCATTAGGCCTTACCTCGTGCTGGGTGTGTGATCATATTGAGGTATTTGGGCAGTTATTGTGACGAGTTAAAGGTGAGCAGGTAAAGTGCTCAAGCAGGTAATTTGGAATTTTACACTGTCACATGCTAATGAAAACTATTATTTGTTGCATGTAAGAAATAAAGCCAGTGTGAGGTCAGGCTAATTTGTGTAATACAGCTAAAGGTTGAAGTTGCTCTTAAGATTCAGTTGTGTCAATCATCTATATGTGTTTGCGTGGTGTTTTTGTAACTTCTTCCAAATGTACTGTTTGATAGACTTTCCCGTGATTTTACAGTGTAAAGTTGATGCATTTGCCATGCAGTGTTACTGAAATGCTTTACTTTGCATAAAAAGCTTCCCTGCACAAGTGTGCTTATCAGAGACAGAAGGTGAGACAGGCACTGCAACTGGAGAAAAAGTGGGAGTATACACACAGTATTATAGCTTATCAGTATCCTTGCTGTCTGGAAACTCTGCTTCTATACTGAAACAGTAGAGTTTTGAAAGATTTACTGGAGATTAGGCGATATGTAAATAAATCCTGTTAAATTATCATGATTTATTCTACATCTGCTTGACATTAAAAAAAGATGCTGACACATCATAAAATAGATAGGTAGGTATATATATATATATATATATTCATCCTGTACAAAATCTCCATTCCTTTATTAATGTGACTTTAAATGGTAAGTATACCTCTGTACTAAAATATCATTTGGAGAGGCAGAGTGAGAAATAATAAAATTCAGTTGGATATAAAAGAGCTGGCTGGATCTTGCACTGTTTCCTAAATGGAGACAAAATGTGTCATCTTGATACTCATGTGCAGTGGTAAGATTTCACAAAGAACAACAAACTCAACAGGGATTAAATGTATTCAGAAAGTAAAATGAAACAAGACCCAGGTTGCAAAAATATATATGATGGAATGAAACTGGAGACAAGAATAAAGCATAATCATGACTTTAAACAAAACAGAAGCACATGATGGTGTAGGCTGTTGAATCGCAGAAAAAATAAATACAGACTTGGGTAAAACTTGTATCATCTGAAAAATATTAGGCTTAAATGTGAGGATGTGGCTAACTGTCAAAGATGGGGAGGAAGGCATAGTGGATTCATTTCAAGATAAGCTGGCTTACAGGGCAGCGGTAGATCAGTGGTTAAGGTGTTGGACTGTTAATGGGAGGGTCCCAGTTTGAGCCCAAGTGTTGCCAGGCTGCCTCTGGTGGGTCATGTCACGCTGGCAGCCTGACCCTGTAAGCAACTGCCAGAGAAACAATAAATATCGCGTCTTGAGTCTGGATTATTTGATTTAAAAAAAATTTTTAAAACAACAATCACAAGCTTTTGCACCAAAATGTTTTAAGTCTGTACTGTTGCTTACGCTCACCTGGTGCACAACAGAGTCCTGATTGAGAGAAATGCCGGATGGGAAATACTTTATAACTCTAAAAAGACAAAACTTTTCATTCCTGCCTAGACTATAGCAATTAATTGTGTTACATTGTGAGGTAAAATAAATTATCCCTCAGACATTGGCTACGGCTAACGGAAACTACGTGGAGGAAACCCACCAAGCATGAGAAGAACATGCAAACTCCACACACAGACACACACACCCAAGGTGGGAATCGACCCTCGACCTCGGAGGTGTGAGGCCACAGTGCTAACCACTACGCCGCTGTGCCACCTGATAGAGCTCAATCAAATGCAATTTAACGTTAGCATATAAAGTGACTTTAGCCAACTCAGCATTTTACGTAAGCTAAAGCTAAAGCTAGCTTGTGGTAACTCAGATAAGTACGCGTGTTTCAACCAACAGCCGGGTTCTGCCCATTACCCCATTTATGTATTAACCGGGGTTTAGGCGGAGTCAGCTCCTGCCAAGATGACGACAACCTGAGCTTCCAGAATCGAGCTTCAAAACCGCCCCCTTCAGAAAAAAATATTGATGAACTCACAGAGGGTTTGTCCAGTTCTTATACAGTCTATAGATGCAGCCTTGACATCATTTTCCTGCCATCAAAAAAAACATTAAATACAACTGCTTTGATATTAATACCATTCAGGGTGTTTTCCATTTGTACAACTGATTGCTATTAGACAGACATCGTTGCATTGTGTTCAGGGCTTCATGACTGGCTCGTGGGGGGACTGAGGACTTTTCACTACGCAGCAGGTGTTAAGCTTCTGCTATCAACTGAGTGCTCATGTTTATAGTGTTGTACTGTGTAGCTCTTAAGAGTGAAGATTATGTCATTTGCTGGCCTCAATCGGGGTTTGAGCACTTCAGTAAACAGAAACTAAGCAATGAAGTGTCTTCCAACGCCGCTGATGTACAGCTGGGATAGATGGAAGATTTCCATATGTTTTCTTATGACATAAATTCAGAAATATTGCTGGTCAAAGAATACATTTTAAGTTTAAGATGGAACTTGGTTTTAAATGAAAAAGAAATTAACATCTACAGTCAAGGTGTATTTATTCTTTTTTTCTTAAAGTCCTACATATTATACTCAATGTGAAGGTTGAGTTGTCTGATGATCTGTTTCCTTTCTTTTCCTTTATATTTTTATAATTGCAGAATTGGTCTTTGGATGTTTGCAATGTTTTATGTATCTGGAAGAAAGTTTTTTTTATTTGCTTAGTTTGGGTTACATCCATCAGCATGAGAAGTTGTTTGTTGGTGGGTCAGTGGCCAAGGGGCTTCATGTTCAATATGGCCTTCTTTTCTCCTCATTTGAAATGAATTATCCCCTCTGTACAGTCCCAGAGCAGAGCAGAGTGAGGTGATGGATGTTAAAAACATTGCCATTTGCACACACCCTTTCTCACTCACAGAAGGCGCTCGCTAACACTAAACCTTAGCTAACAGAGAACCCTTCGCTTCTCTTCTCTCTTCTTCGCTTCTCTTCTCCAGCCTCTGTGTAGCTTTGAACCATGCAGCTGGAAACAATGAATGAAGATCGTTTTACTAGTCATGACTGAAACTCTTCACAGAAAATGAAGGCGGCGAAAGTGAGGAAAGACCCTCCATACTCACCGCTGTTTTGTTTAAGTTTCTTAACTGTACTCTTATAACTCAAGCGATTAGAACAGTCTGAAACAGCACTGCTGTTGACGTTGTGTAAACACTGTACAGCATTACATAAACACCATGAATCACTTTTGATTACTTTAATTCATCCAGCACAAACTTTGTTGTCATTTTAATTCTTTACCCCTCCCTCGGAAAAAAAAACCCTACTCCAACTTACTTTGGCACATGCCACCATCTTGAGGTCCCTTACGCACTCAATAATGTAAATCAATTTGGAAAAAGGAAAAAGTCTGGGAAACCATTGGAGTAAGGTTTTTTTTTCCAACCGCATGACAGTGGGAATCAGAACGAAGCTAGGTGACCATGATGGGCCACAAATATGTATGCCCAAATATGTATCACCAGTGCCAGTGAACCACTGGAGTTCTGCCTAGAACCACAACTGCTGACAAGCCTGAACCTCCTTCAGCCTGGAGACCAACACAAAGCACCTTTTCAGAGCTCTCTCTCTCTCTCTCTCTCTCTTTCCTTCACTTTGCCTTGGTCCAGTCACCTCCCAGAGTTTGGAGGCAAATGTCTGTAACTAGAGTTCAGGATTTCCATTACATGTTTTTCGAAACATGCGGTCAAGACAGCCCAGGTGAACTATGAAAGAGCAACACCTTTCATGTGTGCGTCTTTGGAATTAATTCATAAAACATGTCATATTTTTTCACTTGGAGTAGTAAATCTGCCTCAAAGCTTTTGCTTATGAATGAGGTAATAACGCTTCTTCTAATGATGACAGTTTTTATTAGTCATTTGTCCCTTGGGCTTATGGCTAAGTTGACATCATTGAGTTTTTGGTAAAATACTAACATAAAGACTCGGTTTAAAAATAAACAGTTTACATTATTGATTTATTTGTGTTGCCACTTACCACCCTTGAGCTTTACTCAGGCATCACGTGGCGTCACGTGGCTTAGTGGTTAGCACTGTTGGCTCGAACCTCCTGTTGGGGGAGGGGCGGGGGGGGTGGGCGTGGATTCACCTCCTGTCTGTGTGTGTGGACTTTGCATGTTCTTAACGTTCTTGGTTGGTTTCTTCTGGGTGTTCTTCTTAGGTGTGTGAGTGTGTGTGCTGGTGTCCTGAGATGGTCTGAGATGGTCTGGGACTATCAAGTGTTGTAGATAATGGATGTCTAGATCATTCATTGGGTTATTAATATAATATGATGTTTTTCTCATCCATCAGCATGACCGAAATTTATATATTTATATAATCAATGCCAGAAGTCAGACATTAAGTATGAAAAACATCATTACTATATTAATGAGGCAAACAAAGAAAAACCCAAACATCACAGTTTGCATGGTTTAGATGATAAACAGATAAACGCAAGCTGTTTGGATGAGCCAAACTGAACTGGCAACTGGACTCACACACTGTCTGTGCACACCATCTTGCAAGTTTGCTGGTGGATCATCAATGATTCTGAGATGTTTTGCAGCCAGAGAGAATTTCCTCTAAATAAGATAAGCACTCCAAATATTCACCCAAAACAAGACAAAACTGTTTACTTGGACACAAACACAGTATTTTGTGATCCATGACAGATTCATTTTAAATTGAAGAAATAAGTCAATATGCATGAAAGAAAAATTAAGATGATTGAAATGTTTTGCAAAGAGGAGCACCCAAGATCCCTCCGTGCTATTATTCTCCACAGAGGAAAAAAACATTGCCTGTTTGGACTGATCATTTAGAAACTAGTGTTTTGTAGAACTATTGAAGTAAGCACTAAAGCAGAAATAAAACTGCACTGTGTCTTTAAAGAGTTCAGTAGAAAAATAGTAAGAGCAAAAGACAAAATATGATTATATACAGAACATCCTTAAAATTTTACAGTTTTACTAATTTATTTTACATCCTTAAAATTTTTACAATTTTACTGTTGCCCTGTTTTAAAAATACTGTTGTTTTTATGATAAAATACTGGCAGCTCAGGTTGATTCATTCATTCACTTGTTCATCTTCCATACCGCTTTATTCTGTATACAGAGTCTCTGGAGGAGACTATCCCAGGAGACTCTGGACAAAGGCGGGGTGCCAATCCATTGCAGGGCACACACACACACACACACACACACACACACACACACACACACACACACACTCATTCACATGCTATGGGCAAATAGGGAATGCCAATTAGCCTAACCTGCATGTCTTTAAACTGTGGGAGGAAACCGGAGTACCCAGAAGAAACCCACCAAGCACGGGGGGAACATGCAAACTCCATGCACACAGACCCAAGGCGGGAATTGCACATTGACCCTGAAGGTACTGTACAAGGCAACGGGGTTAACCTCTAAGCCGCCGAGCCGTTGGTCACCACAATAGTTATGTAAAAATATGACAGAAATGTAAACTACTTTACTGTTGTAATTCACAAAAAATCCAATTGAAACAGCCTTCTCCTGTTGAATTGTGTTGAAAACAAATTTTCTGTCAGATTTATATGATTTTCCCTGCTTATGTTATATTGAATCACATTCAATTTCACTTAAAAATCCCAACCAAACAATAATAATTAACTATAAAAGATCTCAACGACATTTTTAATTAAACGTCTGAACCATAAGTATGTTTGCTGTCTTGTCTATTATTTTAATCTGTTTTGCTTTGATTTTAATGGAAAATAAAAGATTGGGATTGATTGAAAGAAAAAAAAAACAATTAATACTGAAACAAATATAATTAAACTGTCTTGTCTGAGCACCGGCTCCTTGTTGTCACATGTAGAGAGGTGTAATGTTTTGGGGGAATCTTTCATTTTAATTATATTGCAACCTTAAAACATGCACAGACATCCCTAAACTCTCCAGAGAGCAATTTTCTTCTAACTGCAGGCTGCAAGCTAATTACTGAATACTGACACAATAAATACTGACACAACAGACACTAAGAAACTAAGTAACTCTGGCACCTAGTTTCTTAGCGTCTGTTGTGTATGTATTTATTGTGTCAGTAATTAGCACCTGAAAGGAACACAAGAGTAAACGGGTTTGGTGTGTGACTCAATATTTTAAGGTTAATAGTGCAATTATACTTTTCATAGTTATAATATATGTCGAGGTAGCTTAGCATGTGAAATAATCATATTGTCCTGACAACAAAGCATTAAGGTTCATTCTTGAAAATATAATCAGATGACCAATATTTTAACTTCAGCTTACAAAGCACCTTAATAAATAAAAGTAAAAGTCTAAAATGTCCTTGTTTGAATATTATATAAGACTTTGCTTAAAAATTATGCTTAGCAAATAATAACAGATTCAATACTTAAACCAATATTTTAACTTAAGCTTATAAAGCACCTTCATAAATAAAAGTAAAAGTCTAAAATTTCCTTGTTTGAATATTATAGAATGCTAGTTAAAAATTATGCTTAGCAAATAATAATGGCTTAACATCCCCTGAAGGTTAATGTGAAATGCACCTTGAACCTTTATTGACTCTGAAAATACTGCATTCCACTCTGAGTTATGGGGAAAAACTCAGCCAAGTGAGCTCTGTCCCTACGGAGAAGCTCTTCTATACAATTTCAATTAGAAATCATTTAAAACCCAGTATGTCTTTACTGCTACTTTATTGGCAGGGGATGTCATGACAGTAACTGCGAGTCTGTTAAAGCTCTTATTTTCACATTAGATCCGTCTCCTCATATGTTTTATGCTTTAAAATATTTGATTTAGTGCTGGAACATGGTAAATCCTAATATTCAGTGTTCACACACTTCTGCACGTTATATCGCTCTGGATGAGCGGCTTTGAACTGAGTGGAAGAGCAGCACAATGTGGTGTATGCGGTTGGGTTGTTTATAGTGGCCCATATCAATGATTAACTATTAACTTTAAATGCACAACACCATCCGCAGGCCCTTATCTCAGATCCTGATCCCAGCGAGGTCCGACTGCTGTTGACATGCATGAGAAAAAAGAAAAAACGTGCTGTGCAAACACTTCATCCCTCCCTAGCAGATGATGGCTGGGACCACAGTAAAGTTTCAATTATTTTATGGAATGTTGGATGAAAAGGTGTTAAGGCGGCCTTCCTAAAAACAGACCAAAAAAAAGGCAGAAAAAAAGAAAAGGGTTTTTTATATGATTCCCTGAATGCGTGAATGTATACACAGATATATTAATCTGCGTGTACACGGTTTGAATATTTTAGAAAACATAAAAACAGAGCAGGAACACCTTACTGATAAACAACCGTGGTAAGCAGAAAAGCATTTCAAAATGTTCAACCATGTCAAGACCTTGAGCTGGATGTTCTACAACAACAGGACAACAAAAAAGAGGACTGAACCCGGACATCACCTCCTCCAATTTTCAAATGTCCAGTTTTGGTGTCCAATGACGATATCATGCACAGATGTTAAATACTGTCACATCCAATCGTGCAGTTGCAGCGTTACTGCTTTTAATCAGTCTATAAAATTATGTTCCTTGACAACTGGCAGAGAAAATGCTCTAATCTCATTCATGAGTTTTGTGCAGTAAGGCTTAATGCTAGTATCAGTGTCTGAAGGCTCATGAAGGCTTATTTTTGTAATAGTAGGTTTGTGCTTCTATTTATTTTTTTTCCCAGGAGAAGGCAAAGAGAGCAACATTGTTGGTTCTCCATAAGGACGTGAGGAGACATGTCTAAAAGGTGGGATGAGACAGAGGGGCTTTTTCTGAGATTAAGCTCCAAATTGTTAGCTGAATTAAAAACAGTGAGGTGGATATGCAATCACGAGAGACTCGAGATGCATCCTCTCATGCAACTCATGAAGGAATACAGTACAGGCCAAAAGTTTGGACACACCAAACTTTTTGGTGTTTGGTGAAAATGTGTTTTCTTTATTTTCATGACCATTTACATTGGTAGATTCTCACTGAAGGCATCAAAACTATGAATGAACACA
>JAOVVA010000041.1:7213388-7234239 GCA_028565275.1 Leiocassis micropogon
AAGCCACTTATTGCATTTCAAAAGTTCAAAAGAGGGGGAAAGACTGGGGTTCTTGGCACACTTTCCAGCTCCAAACTAAACCTACAAGCCCTGACAGATTTCCATCCTGTGCCATGCCGCACTCTGTCATGCGGATATGTCGGATGACAGCTCAGGATGGAAAGAATTGGGGCTGGCGCTCGGTTTGGAGAGATGTGGCCAAAAATTAAGCGATGTCAGCCCAGGGGTTGAAGCCTGGAGCAAATCAGGGCTCGTGTAACTCTTGACCCTAAGCGCTGCTGTAAAACCCATGGTATGATTTCTTCCTCTTTGTCTCTTGATTCTTGCTCAATGTTGGAGGCTGAAGCCAGAAACTGATAAATTCCAGGACTACAGGAAGATGTGTGAGCAGCGCGGGTAGACATGCATGAAATATGCATTGTATATATGTGTGTGTTTGTGTGTGCATGCATGCACATGTCTGTCCACCTCACCTCTTGGCTTGCCAGCGTGAGAATACGGTCCAAATCCTCCACCAGCTGCTTGAACGTAGGCCTCTGTGAAGAGATTGCGTGCCAACAGTCTTTCATCATCATATACCTGGGAATCGATGAAAAAAGAGAGAGAAAGAGAGAGAAAGAGAGAGAGAGAGAGAGAGAAACAAATGAATGTTAACAACTGACATCATGCACCAACAGCTAGACCCAAAACCATGACGCGTAATACAATTTAATAGAAACTACACTACAATACTAAATTTACAGGGTGTAACACGTAACTAGTGACTTACGAAACAATTTCGAGTGAAGTAATGTCACATGTCTTATAACTGCCAAGAATTTTTTCTATTTTTTTTTTTATTATCATTTCTGGTAATAAAACACTTCTTACAGTTACAGTTATGACACATGGAAAGTAAATTTCTTTAAGATTATTTTTCAAAGTGCATTGAGAACCAAACTGCATCGCTATCGTGTGTCAGTCTGTATGAGTTGACAATTGAAAGACAGAAATTAAATCTAAGACGGAAAAAGAAATTCAATCTGCCTGAGAAATCGGATTTATATAATGTAGTGCGGAATAAGAAGCTGAATAAAAAGGGACATCAAACAGAGCACAAACAAGCAAAGAGCAGCCAATGGCAATATGATGACCAGAGGTTAAGGTAGCCTGGCTTGACTTTGAGATATTTTTTATTCGATAAATAATTTAACTAGGCGCCTTGGAATCATCGCAACACAATGACATGATGTCTGTACACACTGTATCGGTTAGTGCTCTGGACATCCATTTCTGTATCTATATTCGGATTTAAACCCAAAGTGGGCATGGTCTAAACATTAATGATTCTTTTTCTTTTAATGAGCAAACCACTTGGAAATGCAAGCAGGGTCAGCATGGTCTATGAACAGTTTAGTTCTGAAAGTTCCTCGCCCTCAGCTACATCATTCAAGTTTATGATTGTTTACAACTTTTGACTTGAAATTCTGCTTTTGCAATGTTGCTGTAACTGCCTATGATATTTCATAATAAATTTAGTCAGCTAAATCTAATTCAAACCACCTGACTAGGCAGCTACTAAGGATGAACGAATAAAGATAATACATTCAAGGTAAAGAAAGTTTACCTCCAGTTCACATCTATTCAGAATTATTCACTCTTTGGATTAATCTGTACTGCTTACACAAACGACATTCCGTATATGGTAGAGACGTAGTTTTTAATTCGCATTCTATTAGTATTAAATGGGCTAGTTACATTTACAGCACTGGTGAATATTGGTGAGTCTATTAACAAACAGATGTTTCTACTGCTACTATTTCTGTGTAAAATGTATTAAGAAGTAACTTATGACAGTTGTTATGACAGATTTTGGGGAAAACATTACATACATAAGCGAGATAGATGGCTATACCTCAAGAAGAGATGTTTAGAAGCTTGGATACACATAGCGCTCCTGGATAAGCTTGTTATGTTCACATTTAAAGATTGTGTTGCATGTAGAGGTTTATACAAAGATTTACTAGTTGAAAATAAGCTTAAATAACATGAGTGTTAATAATAATCATTTCTATAATCATTGCTATCGGTATACTATCATAAAATATAAACTGTCATGTAGGACATGGACATGACTTACAGGTCGTTGGTGCAGTTGGCTGGTTTGTCCATACGATGTCCTTCTTTTAGGAGTTTGAAGAGCTCTTCTACAGGAATTCCGGGGTACGGTGAGCCCCCCAATGTGAAGATCTCCCACATGAGCACGCCGAACGACCATCTGACAAACAAACCGCGTTGACAGAATCAATAACTTATTCATGCAATATCTTATCAAGTCAGGTAATTAAGTCACACAGGTTACGTTCCGGCCATTAATGTGAAGTGTAGCGAACTTTCAATTTCTGCAAAATCGGTTGATGAATACCTTTTCTTCTTCACCCTTTAACAGAACTGAGAAAGATTTAATCCTAAACATTGTTTTAAAGCACATAAATGAACAATATGCGAGCTGGTTACTTCAGTTGAGACAGAAAAAGAGGCCCTCCTCTTAAACAAACTCACACTGGCCATATCTCAGCAACCGGACATGATATAGTAATAAACCTGGTAGCAAAACTGAGCTTATTGAACCAGGAATCTGTAAATATGCATAATTCAAATCACTAAAAATGCAACTCAATACCTGAGTTGATGTGAGGGGTCACATATATTCCATGACCATCATAAAGTCTGATTAATTAAGCAAGCAGATCTACATTTACATTGTTAACTGTGTTGAAGAATGAACAAAGAGAGTTAAGATGCATTACATATTATAGACATCAACTACAGCTTTCAGCTGCATAAACCTAAACGTGAAACAAAACGCACTTCACTCCCTGCGTCACTGACAAATACTGACCATTCATGTCATTGAGGAACTGCGGATTTTACGAACATTAGGCAGCACTAACAAAGCAAAGACTGTAGGAGACTAAATGCAGTCTTTCTCCTGGGAGTTCCAACCCATGAGACCATGCCTGCAGCAAGTGGACACCGGCCTCAAGGGGACTAAAAGATGGCCTTTGTCCTTGTTGATCGGCCACAATGACACACACTGTTTGAGCCAAAACAAACAACAGTTTAGACCCACAGGAAACAAACCTCTGTAGGGCAGGAAGAGCACGGAAGGCATTTTTTCCTTTGAGTTACATCATCTTGGGATATAAATAGCAATATTGAAATCTAGATAATCAAGATGAGGAAATGTTGTTCCAACTTATCAACATACCGACAAAATAGCCAATGCTAATTCGCAAGACTTCTCGAGCTCCCAGGTTGAGAATAGCATGCTTAATAAACATCTCACAACATCTCCGAGTGTACTCAACACACAGCTAACATGGATACGAGAACAGTTCAGGTGACCGGCAACACAAAGAAGCTCTCTGATTTCCTTGACTCCTGCGACCGGCCTTTTGTTTACATCCCTATCCACTTTGTTTGTCTTCTCGTTTATCAAATGGTGTATCTTTTCACACATGTGGCTATCCATCAGCATCACTATGTAAGCAAGAGCTAACCTCTGTGTGATCAATCAGATAAACTCGTCGGAGGGGAACCCGTTCCAAAAGGTCACAAAAGCCTTTTGAATCTTCATGTGTTTAAATACTCAAAATACGAGATCATTTGTAACTACTCCGCAATCATTCCAGAGTGCATGTACATGCATGTATATGCATTCTTAATTATAGTGGTAAAGGGGGATGTGTTTTTTGTCTTTCACGGAAATAAACAGGCGTCCTTTCTGGAAAATCATTAAAGTTTGTGTTTCACATACACACGCAATCAGTTCCGGCAACCTCAGCAGGTTTGTTAACTGCCGGGAGATATGGCTACTCAACAATTCCACCAGTTTTTTTTTTGTTTTTTTTTTGTATTTATGCATTAATGTAATCTGATGTCATAGCCCTGGCTGCATGCTTCACAGGCTAATAAGGCAGCCAATTATAGCAGAGAATGATGATGCGTAATTAGTAATGGAAGCAACATAAAAGCTGATAACAAGGGCGACATTCCTCTCAAATCTGGCTTGATTGGCCGACACACACACACACACACACGCATACACACACACACGGCTTTCTCTGCTGCACATAATAATCCATTAAACGCGAACTCACGGTCCAGTGAACATGAATGTAAGAACAAACTCCAAACACCAGCCCACACACTTCACACATCACACTAACACACAGAAGTGAACTTTTTTTTCCTCGAACACGTCATGCTCTTTTAATGGCCATATGCTATCTGTGCCTGCGATCCAAATCTCTTCAATCACCTGTCTCAGTCTGAGAGAAAAAGAAAGTGTTCAATCAGTAGAAATATATCATCCCTTGAACAACAACAAAAAAGTTTTTTTTTCTTTTTCCAAAGAGGGAGAGGAGGGAGGTGGGGGGTTACTTCCGTGAGGGCTTCGGTGAGGTGAGAGCTCAGCCTGTCTGAGGAACTTTGAAGCCGGCCAGATTAGTAACACAGCATTGGCCTCAAGTCGAGCGTAAAATCTTTTTTTTTTTTTTTTTCTTGCCACAGCACCGGCTCCGCTTCTTTCTCCTTTTGACAAAAAAAAAAAAAAACACCACCAAAATGCAAAGCGAAAATTCTTATTTCGCTTACACCGAGTTAACACGCCTTGTAGCCTGAAGCAGATTCCCTCCTGCAGTCTGAACTCTCTCGATCTTTCCACAATGCTGACGTGGAGCATTGTCTTACGCTCTTCTATTGTGTTGTACTTCCTCGTGTCGTGTGACTTGTGAAAACGTGTGTCTCTTATAGCATTAAATAGTACTCATCTTATTAAACCATCTACTTACACGTCGCTCTGGTGTGTGTATACGCGGTCGAAAAGCGCCTCGGGAGCCATCCACTTCACCGGCAAGCGACCCTGTGAACACACCCAGAGACAAAGCTTTATGGTCAAGAGGTCAAAATGAGTGACACGAAGCATTCACATCTAAAATGTCCCCAGGGATTTTTTTTTTTTTTCATACAAATCGAGATCGTCCCGCTCCAGTGCTCTCGTTAAGCAGGAGTTTTATTACAACCCAAGCAAGAATGTCTTAATGGGTTCCTAAGATTAGTAACAAGCATTCATATCGTAAAGGGATTCACAGATTCACAGATTTGGTCCAAATGTTGATACAGTAGCTCTGTGGAGTAGCGAAGAGTGGACCGTCTGGCTAATTTTAAGTGCACGCTCACACTTAGATAGTCTTGCCGAAGGGTTGTTTTTAATTTTGCTGGGTGTCGGCCAGCTAGACAGTGTGGAACCAGACTAATACGAGATGCATCTATCAGGCATGTGATAATAGATCAGTCTGAATTCACAGTAGCATTGGTTTTAGAATCAGAACCTCCAGGAAGTGGTTTGTTTATGGAGGTCTAAGATGGCTGGTTATCAGTAAATTCTACTACTGATTCGAACTATTTACAGATGCTTGAAGATTAGATCTTGTGAGGTGTTGTGCTACGAGTCCATCAGGGGCAATTTTAGAAAGTATTAAAACGTTTAAGTCAAATAAGGCAGTTTAGGAAAGGTGTAAGCCAGGCTAAACACGCGTGAATAGCACTGCAAGAGAGAGATTAGTATAATGGTGGGAAACGGCAGGAAAGCTGGCCTAATGTGTTTAGGTTTATGGCTAATGCGCAAATCCCCTCCCCTTTGCTTTCTCATAGCCTGTTTAAACAACAGGGCTTCGGGAAAAAGAGAGGGAGAGCGAAAGTGAGCGAGCTACGGAGCTCGAATGAGTAAAGAACACTATAGTCACTTCACGTGCTCGCTTCCTGGGAATCTACAAATCCTGCCAAGTCAGAAGAAGAGAAAAAGCAAGGAGAGGAAAAAGGAACACAAAATAGATGTAAAAGTAGGAGAAAGAAGGGATCGCTACAAAGGAAGGATGTGAGGATAAAATTTGCATGCTGCTGCTAAAGGATGTATTTGGGCTAGATTTAAAAAAAAAAAAAAAAAAAGTTCAGAAAGTAGTTCAAAAACACAAAGTGTGAAAACTTACATTGGTGGTCTTTTTATAGTAATCGATGTTGTGGACGTCCCTGGCCAAGCCGAAGTCTGCGATCTTCATCACGTTGCTCTCTGTGACCAACACGTTTCTGGCAGCGAGGTCTCTGTGTATACACTGACGTGGAGAGGAAGAGGAAGAAAACAAAAACCCGACCATGAAGACATTTATTTGGAACTACAAAAACATTCAAACTACAGAATTTCGGACAGACCTGGCTCTGTGTATGTATGTGAATGCGAGTCTTCTTTTAGACGTGTGTGTGACATACGCACATGAGAAATATTCCTGTACTGTGCAATTTTAAAGCCAATAACTGAAATCAGGAGCTTGACCTGATTAAGCATCTTATCTGTGTGTTAATGACAGTCTAAGTGTGTGTATGTGTGTGTGCATTTATTTCACGTCTATCTACCTTCTGAGAGGCTAAATACTCCATGCCGCGGGCCACTTGATAAGTGCACGAAACCAGATCTTTAAAGGTGAGGGGCTCTTCAGAAACGCGCGCGATGTCGTACGAGTACTCCATCCCTGGTGGTCGCCTGGCCCTCAGGTACTCCCTCAGGTTCCCTTTGGATGCGTACTCCACTATCACATAAAGTGGACCTAAGGGACATTAAAGAGGGTGAGGATTAAAGTCACGTTAAGCGTTGAAACCGGAGCGTTGGTGAAAGCCGGCATGAGCCGCTCACCGTCTTGTGTGCACGCTCCCAGCAAGTTGATGATGTTTTTGTGCCGGCCAATCATCTTCATCATCTCCATCTCTGACACCAGGTCCGAGAGGTCCTTTTCCGTCGCGTCGTCTGGAAAAGACATGGACATACAAATGAACCAGGAAATAAATGAGAGTACAGAGCTGAAACAGCAAGTGATAATGTAGAAGTATGAGATGTAGGAATGTACAGCAATGTACATGTACACTTTTGTGTTTTGAGAATTTTGGGCACAATTTAAGAACCAGAATGGTCTGGACTGCATGACTATTCACTACAGCACTATAGGATTACACCGTGTGACGTGCTACGCGGCTATCCTTTCACTACCTCCGAATTAAAACGGCTTCATTCGATTAAGAGTAATTACATTAAGGACAGTCGCCTTTTCATTATCACGCCTGTGATCGGCGGTGCACCCCAGACACACATACGCGGCAGGCATTCCTCTCTCATTTGTTTCTCTCTCACTGCTTGTTTTTTTTTTTAAACTTATGTTTATTTCTTGAATCAGGACCACAGGCTTCACAGAATGAATTTGTCATAAGAGATTGTTATCATAAGTCTGCTGGTTTAAGAGTCCTTCTTTGTAGCCATTTTTTTCTAAAGGTCATGGGGTCACCCCCAACCCCCTCCCCATTAGGTTTAAGATGTCTTTTTAAACCCATAGCCCCTTCCCGACTCCTCTCTCTCTGTGTGTGTGTGTGTGTGTGTGTGTGTGTGTGTGAGAGTGCAGGTGAAGAGACAAGCTGCTACAGCTGGCTGAGAGTGAAGCAGCTATGCGGCCTGCTGACCTGAGAATCATTCAGCACCAGCAAATAACCTTTAAGCGGCCTCTTTCTCCTCTCAGCCCCATACCAGCTACCCTCCTCCTCCTCCTCCTCCCTCACTCTCACTCTTTTTCCCCCCTCCTATCTGCCTATACACTCTTTTCCAGGACCAGATCTTTAGTAATTTAAATCACATATTACCTTTTCTTTTAATCATACATGCTTTCAAGTTTTTACCAGACGTACTTCTCTAACCCATATCAGAAATGAGGGAATGTTCAGAAGTACAGTTAGAGCACCAAGTCAAGGTAAGTCAAGGACTCAGGTTGTGAAACTGAAGAACGTTATCTACATTTTTTTCCACCATTTGCCGAGCCCCACCCACAAGCGTGGGTAGTGGAACGAGCACGTGTGTCCGCCAAGACACGTAAGCTGAATACATCTTTTGGAAATCGATATCTGCCCGCTTTCACATTCATGAGCTCTCAAGACCACAATTGGCCAGTGTTTCTGTGATTGACAGGGGAGACAATAACACCATCCCTCCCACCCAATATAGCTCCCAGTGGCATCATCAGGATCCACATTCGCAATTTCCCGATGACGACGGCCAAATCTGAAGAACCAATGAACTAGCAAACTAATACAGCCTCCAGTCAACAGATAATGTCCTCATGATATTACATCATGATCCAGGCATGCACTTACCTTTCAACATCTTGACTGCTACGGTAACGGCTTCTTTAGGTTTGTCCTTATCAATGCCCAGCGCTTCTGCCATCACCACCTGGCCGAAACAGCCTTCGCCTAGTGGCTTCCCCAGCGTCAGCCTGCAGGAAAGCGCAATAGAAAAGGTTACGTGTGATGATTTGGTTGAGAAAATTTAGAACCGCAAGATTGACATAGTTTTAGCAAAATAATTGTATTTAAACCATACAGCTCTATTACAACACAATAAAAGAGAGATGAGTCAATCAAAGGACACTTGTTTTTCCATCTTGGCTTACTGGAATCAAAATGTAAAGGCTAAAATAGATCCAAGAGTAACGGCAACGACAGCAAGATACCAGTTACTGTTTACACAGTACTATCGCATTGTAGTAGTGTTTACCCAATTCAGAGATGTTAAGCGGGTGCCTTTTGTCATCGGTGGCAAAGCATGCATTTTTTATTCAAGCAGAGAGCGAGCGAGCTCAAAACCCAATGTTATACTTAATTTTATAACTTATCCTCTTATCATTTATTTGATCAGCGAAGATCTGTTTAAAAAATGACCCCCGGACACCCACAGCTCTTGGACTGTCTAAGAAGTCCACTTTATATCATTCTCACTGCAGTCACCGTGACTTTACGACCTCACACTGCTCCACCCCCAACACCCACAGCCCTGAGCGCTTTGGGTTGAGTTTTGATTGACAGGTGCATGCTCCGCCTCCGCCTCCCTGTGTAAACACAGCGTAACACAATCGCCCTTCTGTGCCTCTCAAAGGCCGCCTGTGTCTGGCCTGAGTCTGCCGCAAATAATCAATGTTATGTTTTCCAGATAATCGATGTTACGTTTTTTTTTTTCCCGCCATGCTAAATGTTAACATTCCACAAAGACTTTATATAATGTAATTTATGTGGAGTGCGTTGATAACTAATCGAAAATAAATATCAAGAAGAAAAGTTTCATTCGAAAAGTTTCATTCAAATTCTTTGGGAAAAGAATGGCTTTGGGCAGGACCAGTGCTCGTACTTACATAAAGGGGTTTCCCCTTGACTTGGAAAGCACGAAGGAAAGAAAGTGTTCCTCATAGCTCTACACAGTCATAGTGCATGCTTGCTGTCCACTGAGAGCTAAACAGCTTATTAATCACAATGTGTAGTGACAAACCGCTTTTTACTGGCTTGTTTTCCCTCCTATCACCTTGCTAAATAAAGACCTGGCTGTAAGACTGAGTTTAAAAAAAAACCAACAAAAAAAACCCATTATGCTCTTGCTTTCCTCTCCGTTCGCTGACAATCGAGCTTCCAGCTGCTTTTCCATACGGCTACTAATCTAATAGCCGAGTCTGGCATGAGCTACACATTTCTTTATGGCTAATCAAAGCTAATCAACAAGAGAGACAAAGCAGACCTCGATATCTATAATCCGAGCGAAAAATAAAAAATAAATTAAATGAAATACTAAGAGCAGGTCAGTCAGAGAATAATAGACCAATACCAGATGAGGGCTTGAATAGTAGGCTGAATGAAAAATTGTTTGTTTCAGCAACTTAAATCATTAGACATAATAAGAACTAGACATTGTAATGAGGTAGTCCGATAATGGTGTATAAAGTCTGAATAAATAACCATGGTATTTCGCTTAGCAACCCGCTGTACTTATGTACATTACGGAGGATATGGGTATATATATATGACGTGAGATTTTGTTACAAATTATACAAGCTCACGCTAAACTAATACACAGACAGGGAGTGCTCACTTGTCTCTGGAGAATTCCCAGCGAGGATCTTCAGGAAGCTCATACTCAGGGATCATGTGCTCGTGGTCAGAGCTTCTGCGCGTGGTGATCCTGACCAGCGGCGTACTGGAGCTCATGGAAGAGCTCGAGTCGGCTGAAACCTGCATGGAGAAAAGGAAATGGCTGATCACCTGAGCTTTGAGCACCAAGTAAACACGCAGAAACCCCATCTAATATCGGTGTGTGTGCGTTTAGGTGATTTAGCATTGTAATTTTATTGTTTTTTTTGTGCTGTTGGTCTTATGTCGTTACGAACGATGCACGAACGAATACACTAGATGATCTAATTATTATTACAGAAAAGTAACAGAAAAGTTGTTATATCTAAGTGACACATGTCAAAGTGTACATCTCAAAAGTTGTTGTTTAACTCTCATAATTAACAATTACATGCAGAACTGTTCTAAGGTCGACTTCAGGGAAATTGCTTACCTTTACTCACCTTCTCATCTAGGCTGGAAGTCCTCAGCAAGAAAAGCTGTTGTTGTTTCATTTGCCCAGGTCAAATGAAACTTAATCAACTTATTAACATGTACAAATGATAAAAACGCACAGATTCATGCCTTTACTTAAACTAATTTTTCCCCTTAAAAGTACTTTTTACTGCTACACCAATCCTAATCCCAATTAAAACCTTTACCTTTAAATTACACCAATGGACAAACAATAATAAGAATGTACAGTATATGCAACATCTAACACTCATCTACTCCAAATTGAATAATTCTAAAGCTAGAATCTCTACTTTATGTTAAAGTGCATGTGTGTTGTGTATTAGGGGTTCTGGAACTCTTTATCTACTTTCTGTTACCTGGCGGCGCAGTGGGATCTGTTTGGTCAGCTTGTGGACGGCGGGTTGGCCTCCGAAATCAGGCTTCTTGATTGACGTCCGCATTCTGCAGACGACTACGATGACCACCATGCAGGCGATGAGGAACACTCCGATGCAGTAGATGGCGATCTCTACGTAGTCCGGAGGATATTCAGGCTCTGAGATGTCTGTCTCAGCTGAAGCAGCAACCAAGAAGAGACAGTTACAATACAATCAGATCAAGAACCAGAGAGTCGAATCATTCCCACTGTTTAAAGCGTTTCTGCTTTCTACAGCATGGCTGGTTTTGGCCAGGATGTCTTTGATCAAGCACTAGACACACTGACACACACAATATCAAAGCTTACATGTAAAACATTCAAGGCATAATATACACTTAAGATGATGAATTGGCTCTAATAATTAACTTTCTCAGAAAGAAGTTTCTGAGAAAGATATTAGTGTTTTCAGATTGAGATATTAGATTTTCTGAATTAAACAGCAATTATCAGAGCCTGAGGAAAACATCATTGGAGTGTGACACACATGCATGTCCATACACACTGCTAAAGCATGCAACCAGGAAGATAGTAAGATATGAAGAAAGTAGAATGGAGAGAGTGGGAGTCACTCTGGCTGGACAATAATCATTAAGTAATAATTTTTCTATAGTAGTATTAAGATCCTAAAGTGCCGAGTGTCTCCCACTTTTCTCCGACCACTTCTTTCACATACAATCCAACAATGTGAGGAGGGACAAATAGAGAAGCTGTTGTAGAGAAGTGTATACCTGGAAGAACCGTCAACCAAGCAGAGTGATAGGAGATCCCAATAGAGTTACCCGCCAAACAGGTATATTCACCAGCTTCCTTGAAAGTAACGTTGGGCAGGAAGAGGACCTCAATTTCTTTATCCGTGGTGTTTACACCTGCCGTCTGAGAGAGGGATAAGAAGGAGGCAGGAGAGAGGAACCAAGAGGAAGCCAAAGAGACAATGGGGAGGGAGGGGAGGGGTGTAATGAAGAGTGGAGAGAGTGGGGAAGAAAGGAGAGAAGGAATGAAACAAATCAGACCCAAAATACCAAGAGAGGAGTAGAACTAGGAAATGGTTCTTGTTTTAAAAAAAATCATCTACTCATGATCTTTGTCGTAGATGAACCTTGAGTTAGGGAGAAGGATATACTCAAAAGACGCACTAGAAAAAGGTAACCTTTTTTGTCCAGAAAGAGGACGAAGAAGGGCTGGGGGTGGAAGAAGATGGTCCAACAATAAACAATTGGCTCACAAGTCCTTTAGAAAACATGCAGCCAACAAGGAGAACCATGGAGAACAAGCTCAGAAAAAGGGCAGGAGAAAAAGAAACAGGAGAAAAACAAATGATATGAAACGTACTGTAGGGAAGAAAAAAAGGTAAGAAAAGAGGAAATGAAAATAGCAATAAACAGTTTAAATTTAAGAAGTAAGATAAGGAAAATCTTGTTTCCATGGCCTCTTGTAGGACAGTTAGGGTCACCTTGCCGAAAAATAACACACTGAAATGCTCCAGGAAAGGTCCCAGGATCACCACGCACCATGAGGAGACCAAAAACAAAAAACCCAAAACACCAAAAGGGGAGGTCGACAAGGAGGGTAAAATTTGCCATGGCTGGACTTTTTACCTGGTAGCACAGTGAGCCAACCTGACTGGTTGACTCGCCCAATGTAATTGGAGACATGGCACGTGTATTGACCAGCATTTTCCTCCGTTACGTTGTGGAGGGTGAGCACTTCCACGTCGGTGCTGTTTATGCCTGAGCTCTATTGGGAGTAGCCAAAGTGGTAGTAGCACAGGGGCAAAAAACACACATAGAGCAGGCTGTTAAAACCTCTTGATCTTCTTGGTTAAATAAGGTGTGTTGATATGGGGAAAGAAAGCGGAGGTTCCCACCACCAGAACAAAAATGTTTCTGTAGCTATTTATATACATAACAGTAATGTAATGAACAGACCAAGTCCTTGTTGGCATCACAAATACTTTTACGTCTAAAAAAATACACTGAAAATAGGTGGCACCATCATGGCCATAGCTTTAGCAAATAGTTCCATAAAAAGGCGAAGAAGTAAGGTTTTTGTAAAATAACCAGGGACGATAAAAAAACAAAGAATTGAGTAAAATTCGATCAGCCGCCAGCCATCCGCTGCTTTGCACCCTGCACCAAATCCATGCTAACAGGACGTACCTTGAGGACACGGACATAAGGGTCTCCATTGGGAGCATAGCGACTGCCGTTCTTCGTGATGTGATGTAGCCACTGGATGTGAGGCTGGGCATCGCTGTACACCTTACACACAAAGCGAGCATCCTCTCCCACATGCACCGTGACGTTGGCTGGCAGACCTGCCTGGAGAATGGGCCGGTGTGGAGAACGTTCTGACAGAAACGATGAAATGGTGGGATTAGTGATGATGTTCGTTTCTTCCATGCATTTTTCCATTTAATTTTTAACAACACATAACATTAATAACATTAGCCACTTCAATAATCCTAAATAATGCAGCAGCCTTTTAGAGACTGCAGTTGCGTAACATTCCCATTACAAGAAGGTGTGAATAAATGTCCCATGGCTCAGAGCAGTTCCTGGCACTGGTCCTGCTCCGCTATCAGCATGCTGTTAAGATTCCTTTGCACAAAACGAAAAAGCCAGGACTTTATCTCTGGCGATAAGGGCAAAACAAAAACCAGCACCCAGAGAGTAAAATAAAGTAGGAGCTTTGAAGCTGCGTTGTGTGTGTAGGACTGTCTTGTCATGTGGCATCCACATGGCAGTTGGAGAAAATCTCTAAGGTGGAGCTCTATTGCGTTCACTCTCAATCAACCCTCTTCGCCACACTGCTTATAAAACACTTAAGACTTTTTTTGCAGTCTGTAATCGAGTGCATTTTTTTTAACCTGGTTTGAATAACATCTCCAGGCTTTAGCAGGCTTTGGACAGCTTCTATCAAGCTTCTTTTCCCGACTTCCACCCATCTTCCTGAACAGGGTAAAAGCTCAGAGGCAGAGAGCGTTAATATGTCGCTGTGGTGTTGCTGAAAGGTTATTGATGGCGTATGTGTTTGGGGGATGATAATGGGATCGAGGATGGAGCAGTGGAGACAGAAGAAAAGCCAACAAAAGAGTGTAAAAAGAGAGGGAAAGAATGAGAAAAAAAGAGGGGGATGGGGTCAGAAAAGGAAAAGGCTAAAGGGCTCTCAGCAGATGGGGAGTGAATAGAAAGATGAGGTTAAACAGAGAATGAGGGGGAGAAAATTTGTGGGGGGCCCAGCACACTTTATCACTCATCTGTTGGTGTTTCAGACTCTGTCTGCCCTTTTTCATTTGACAAGAAGTGAATCTGACCTGCACAACCGGCTGGAACTCAACCAACACACATTTTTATACTGGTTATTTTTATAGTCACTGGTAGACTAGAAAGAAATGCCATCGTTCACACAAATCCTTCTCTCTCACAGTTGCGCTCACACTCTAATTACATCTTTGACTGTAAATAAGTAGAGAAAGCCTTTAGGTTGTGCCAGTGCACAGTGGAATTTGATGCTCCACCCTAGGCAATGAAAATGGAAATGGTGAGCATGCGTTAGCTGGTGTGTGAGTGTGTGTGTGTGTGTGTGTGTGTGTGTGTGTGTTTGTCTGCAGCAGAGAAATCTTGAAACAGAACCATTTTCTCTAGAACCCACGCCATAACCGCAATTTCACAATAGTAAATGCTGCTTCCTTAAAAATCCATACCACACTGTTCATCTAAACACCTGCTCTAAAAACATTATCTCAAAACCACTAAGTCATTTTTACCCACTCACCCACAGAACACCATCTATTAATTATGTCATCATTCATGCATGCACAGGCCGGCCCAGTGTGTCCAAGCGAGACCACTGAACTCTGCTTAACCCACTAAGTTGGCCCGGAGTGCCTGGGCAGGGTTGGAAAGTGGTCAGCATAATTGGACCAGAGATTGTAAGGGACGGGGCAGATGAAGTGAATGTCACATAAAGCATAAGTCTTACTCACTCTGTTCTGCACTGGTCTATAAATTATGAAGAACCTATAAAATTTTAAATAGAAAAAGAACTATAGTAAGGGGAAAAAAAAAACCTTGTAGATGCTACATGCTTTTGAAATGCTTCTTCTTCACCACATTTTTACCTTTTTTGAAATTTGCCACATCCCATCTACTAGCTAAAAAATGGTTCATCAGAAAACCTGCTGCTTTGAAGAAAGTGCTATCTACACTCTTCCACATATCTGAGCTAACAAATACCCGGGATTGGTTGGGTTTGCTCTCCATTTGCTCCTGGTTCAATAAGCCAGCGATGGATTAGCACCCTGTCCAGGGTATACCCTGACTTGTGCCCTAAGTCTCCTGGGATAGGTTCCAGGCCCCCTGCGACCCTGAATACAGGATAAAGCGTTATGGGACGAGGAGTGAGTGAGTGAGTGAGTGAGTAGTTCAATAAGCTCCACCGATACCAAGTTTACTACTGCATCATGTCTTGTTCCTGAGATATGGCCGGTGTGAGTTTGTTTGCGAGGAGGGCCTCAGAAAAATAGTTTATAGTGAAGAATATGCATGGATTTCTATCACAACTAGAGCAATAAACTTGCATAGGGGTCATTGAAGTGCTTTAAATGATGGTTAAGATTAAACCAATGTTAATTGTGTTAAATGATCAGGAGGATTATATATATTTATCAACCAATTTTTGCCAGAATAAATACAGTAATGGCATACTCCCCTTCGATCATTGTTTTGTAACTGATTCTATGAAAACAGTTAGCACTAGTGAAGTCAGAGCTCTTAGAACCTTATGTATAGAATGGGAGTATGCGTACAGTAGGGGGTTTGCTTATAGGGTACGATGCACTGAGCTTGTGCTCTGGCAGAAGGCCACTATAAACAGATATAATTAGGCTGCTTTGGTTAAATTCGAGAGGCTCCAGTACTTTGGACTCAGTCTGGCTTTGATGTTTGAGCCAGTTCAAGCTCTTACATCACTAGCTCAGACTCAAATTCCACCGAAGACACTCTCTCTGTCTCTGCTTCTCCTTTCTGTCTTTCGTCTTTTATTATTGAGGCACAGAAAATTCGCCAGGGAGGTCAACTTTGTCAGGGTCTGCCCAACTCCTACTGTAATGTTATAAATGGATTTCTATTCAAACCAGTCCGTTAAATTTAAGTGAACCCTGGGGAACTAACAGTGGGCTGTTTTCTGACCTCTTACCCATTCTCTCTCTTCCACAGGGTCCCTTGGTCACAGAATAAAGTGTCTACTCTTTTCCTCCCTGTACTGTGCTTTCTCTCTATATGTTAAGGAGGAGGAGCTGGAGCACGGTTTAAAAAAAACACAACTTTACAGTCAGCCAGTAAAACTAGAGTAATGCAATTTGAAAGCCTACTTTTAACATCTCCAAGTGCAGGGCTCTGAATAGGGACAGTTTATTTGTCTCAGCTTTAGACTGCCAATGTATGGTACTGGTATAGATACTGCTCTATAAAAACACTCCGGAGGTCTACAGGCTAGACCTCAAACATACTTGAAATTCTTCAGTGAGCTTGTTTAGCCCTTTCGTCTGGGTCAAAATGATCCACTAAAATCTTTTTACAAAAATTTTAAACAAATTGTTTAAATCGAGCATGCACATGTGTAATGCAAATGGTGTGAATATGATGTAAATGACGTGGTTGTAAATATAAAGCAGATTTCAGTCCCTGTCCAATCATCCAGTGTATCTTATTAAAGGAAAAACCCAGGGTGATCTTCTTGCGGTAGCTTTTTAATCGAGATGTGATCTTCAACCAATTCTGTTCTATTCTGCTAGAAAACTCTGAACTGAATTGTTTTAGTTTAAACCTCTCTTATTATTTTCATGTTGGTTAACAGTTTTATGCGTCGCCTATAATGCCAATCAGGTAGATCTTTTGCTCTTTGGTTTTAAAAGTTATTAATAAAACCATTATCCCATACATTTTTTAACTACGTTGCACTAGCAATGCAAATCATGCTGACTTGTGAATTGATTGATTGAATAATAGTAGAAAGAAAAATTCGAAGCAGTTCATAAAGGATAATTGCAATGGAAGGACAATGAGCTAAAATGTGCATGACACCCTTTCTCCAGGTGGATAACATCTCAGCACAGCTGTTCACAGGAGACATATTTTAATTCCAGGTGTGAACGACTAAGCACCCTGGTCGTCCACGTGTGATCCGATCACTCACGACGCATGTTAATGCCAGGTATGAGCAAATCCTGAGATGGTAGCACTGAGATCCAGCTACTAACTTATCAGAGCAACAAAAAAAATCACAGATAATTCAATATACATCTTTCAGGTAGTTTTTCTTTTAGTTCATGAATTGCTTTATTTTACAGCCAACAATGTGCCCACAGACTCGCTGACACATCCACTCACACACACGTTCACCGCTACACCTGCCCGTGACTGAATCACCATTTCTCAATTTCCTTATTTGGCAGTTGGCATGAGTGTAGCAACATTCCCTTCTCTGAGACGCAGTCCACCTGCACCTGCCTGACCCACACTGAAGCACCTGTATAATAATCTTCAGAAAGAGGAACACACAGTCACAGACACGTACTTACCAACTACGTCTAGGGTGTAGGTGTGGTTTATCGAGCCATATTTGTTCTCCACCACACAGGTGTAGTTGCCTTTATCAGAAGGAACCACACTCTCCATGATCAAAGTCCAGTGCTGGTGTCGGACCTGCACAAGAAAACAAAAATCACTACTCATTACTTACTAATATCTAAGTATTCTTGTTATACTAGTTGAACACTTGATTCTAAATTAGTAATCATTTCATTCGCTCCCAGTAGGCAGTATGCGCTCAGTATGTATTCAGAGCTAATCCCATTCACCCAGTATGGAATCTTCAAATCAGTATTTTGTTTTATAGACTTAAACTACACCATATTTCAACAAGTATTGCATAAATAAAATAAACATTCCTAACAGTATTAATGAAACTTCAGAAGGAGGCAAATTAAGGAGTGTTGGGAGGGGGGCAAGACTTCTCTCCAAGCCTGCAAGTGAGGTGAGCTTTCCAGCCAAGAGCATCATGGGAAAAGCAATAGCGGCACGCTGACAGACAGCTCGGAGCGTGAACCCCCACCTTAGGAATGTGACTCTCGTGACTGCAAACCACGCTCTAAATCCAACCTGCATCCCGTTCGTTCTTTCCTGCGCTCGCTCTCAAGACCAGAATCTTTGCTAAACTTTATCCTCTCCTTAGAAAAAATGGAGTATTGATGAAAAGGATATTCTTGATATTAAAAAGAGAAGTTTCTCTGTGCATTCAATATAGGACTTTTTTTCTGAAAGATTTATCTGTTAATAAATAAATAAAAACACAGATCCCAGTCCTTACTTATCGCCCAATCAAAAACAGTGCTTGTGATGCAGGATGTGTTTCTGCGGTTAAGCTAAAGGAACATCAAAGTCTTGAAAAGTCTTAAAAAGGAATAAGATCATCTCATGCTATTTGGTTTTTCCATGACTATAACCAGCAGGCAAATGAGGAAAGTCTGAGGCATATTTCTTCGACTGCACACTGCTGTGAAGTTTTAGTATGGTGCACTAACGTTAAGCGAATTTGCATTTCCAATTTAACACAAGTCATAATAAATGCATGTAAAGATATGCCGAATTCAATGCGAAATCTATGCATTGTAGCCCAGCAAGCACAAATGATCACTGGTTGAGGTACACTGGCCCACAAGAAGTTCCAGTTAAGTCTATTAAACATTAACCCAAGGGTCGAGTTGGGGACAGATACCAGAACAGTGCATTTGACTGTTTGTTAATACCAGTGACCTCACCTTGGGTACATTCAGAGCAATGTTTAGTTTAGTAACAAACCGCCTTACTAGCATTTCAACACTGGTTTCTTATCAACAAAGATTTTCCCGGGCTCACTTTCTGAAACGGTTTAATTATGTTTGTGAAGTGAAGCATACCTGTGCTTTGGAAGAGTGAAAGAAATGAAATGAATAGCATTATAAATCAATTCTGTTGATGTGATTGTTGTTTCCGCTAGTATTAGTAGCCTTTTAATACTGTAAGTAATAGTATTACCCTATAGCCACCCATGCGGTCCTCTGGCCGGAATGGTCTGCCATTTTTGAGCCAGTGTAGCATCGGCATTGGATTTCCACCTGCTGCACACCGGAACTTCACCGTGTTGGCTGCTGGTACTGCATGGAGCTTTTTCTCCATTTTTTCTGGTGACGTCCAGTGTGGAGGCCCTAAAAGCGAAACAAAAGGAGCTGTTACAATCACTTGCTAGCACTGCTCATTGAAAAAACATTAGAAACATGCTGCATTCATGTAGATATCCACTTTAACCCAAAATGTCTTTTTTGTTTTCAGGTCTTCCAGATATCCAAGTATATCTTCTAGTAGATTCAACAAATTATATGCATTCTATACATGATATTAAATTGAGAATCTACAACAACTATCCATATTTAGGAAATACCACGACTATATTACATGACACAACATGCTAATATAATCCATCCATGGTCTATATGTTTTTTCCTACTTAGGACTAGTGGGGGGCTTATGGCACAAGACAGGGTATACCCTGGATGGGGCGCCAACCCACACACTCACACACTCAAACATATATTATGGGCAAGTTGGGAATGCCAGTCAGCCATAGATTTTTGGACTGTGTAAAACCCACCAAACACACAGAGACCAGAAACTGGGTTTCGAGTATCCAATCCTCCAAACCCATCGTGTCACCACTGGTATAGTTCAAAAACACAGTATTTCAGCATCATATAAGCCCTGTATGCAGCTTATTGTGAATATAATGGGGCAGTGGTGGCCCAGGCAGTAGTGGTTCTGAGTTGCTGATCGAATTATCAGGGGATTGACTCCCACCACAACCGTGTCACCACCCGTTGCCACAAGACCCTTAAACCAACGCAATAGGGTACAGATCCCAAGCCCGGTTAGTAAATGGGAGGGTTGCAACAGGAAGGGCATCCAGCACAAAACCAGATCAAACGATTTGATGTGGCAACCCCTAGGATAAAAGGGACGAAGCCCAAGAAAAATAAAACTCTATAAAAAATGTGATTTTGCAAATGTTCTCAGAGCAAGCCACTATACTCAACAGCTGATAAAAGACACAGAAACCTCATATGTGGAACTTCATTTCTTTTTTCATTTCTACAAGCTTGGCGGAAGCCCCGGAAAGCAAAGGCCAAAGCTGAGAGGAAGAAGAAGCCAACTCCAAACTGTTATTCACACTCCTGTATCAGCTTAACAACAAGGTCTATTGTAGCAAGCGTCAGCATATCAATTCACTCCAAATGACTTAAATAAAACCATATTTTCTTTCCCACTAGAACATGATATTTAGAGAAAGAAGAGGGGAAAAAAACCCAGAAGAGATGAACGGTTTACGAAAGGGAGGTTTGCCAAGAAGAATGGGACTGTCCAGGTTGATTTCCTTTGCTAAACATTTACTTTTTTAACTCATTAGGTTATGTAGCTCCTGTTCTGTGCATGGCAAATTTTAAAAAAATATAATAAAAGGGTGGCAGATCATGAGGTGGTTAGTTGGGAATAACAGGGAACATTTTAGAACTGACATGTGGTTTTGATGAAATTCAGTGTCCAAATTCCTTTCAGGGACCCCTTGAGCAGTTGAAACCAAACACTGGAACAAACTCCACATATTCTTCGCTTCTACTTTAAAATTCTGCATTCGCTTTAGTCACCTTTTTTTCTCTATCCTTTGGTCTCATATTCTCTCAAGAACATGAGAATAATTTTCCTCTCAAAATAAACTAAAACGCAGTAAGGATATTCATACCGGTGTAGTGGTTAGCACTGTCGCCTTACACCTCCAGGGCCCGGGTTCGATTCCCAGCCAGGCTCGATTCCCGTCTCTGTGTGCATGGAGTTTGCATGTTCTCCCCGTGCTTGGTGG
>JAOVVA010000041.1:7234339-7272415 GCA_028565275.1 Leiocassis micropogon
CTGTGTGCATGGAGTTTGCATGTTCTCCCCGTGCTTGGTGGGTTTCCTCCGGGTACTCCGGTTTCCTCCCACAGTCCCAAGATATGCAGGTTAGGCTAATTGGCTTTCCCAAATTGCCCGTAGTGTGTGAATGAGTGTGTGTGTGTGTGTGTATGTGTGTGTGCCCTACGATAGATGGCACCCTGTCCAGGGTGTACCCTGCCTCGTGCCCAAAGTCTCCTGGGATAGGCTCCAGGTCCCCACGACCCTGAATACAGGATAAAGTGGTTTGGAAGATGAGTGAGTGAGTGAAATTCAGACCAGTGAGATGTTTCTCAAACAATTAGGCTTAAAACAGGAATAATTGCACTATTACACAGCAGCAATCTTGCCTGATATGGAACGGTCCTAATTACTCACTTTCTCCATATATGGATGATCTTGAGTAGATTTCTGGTGTGTGTGTGAACCGGAAGGTTTTAGCATAACTTGATACCAAACATGTAAACAGAGTGCTTCCTTACAGCGTGAAGGCATGCCAATTGGTTTCCCTTCACTCTCACTCTCTCTGATGATAAAGCTGATGATCTTTCCTCTCTCCACATGCAATCACATTTTTACTTCCTTCCTCTGGGTCACTACAAAAATTCTCCCTTACTTTCTTTAACCCTTGCCCTCCATGACCTGCTAGACCAACAGGACACCTGGTCTCTTCCTGTCAGTATGTTCCTTGAGACATTGTAATGGTTTGGCTCTTATTGCTCCATGGACAAAGATGAACAGGTTGAACAGGATGACCCTTGGGCGAAAATGGTGGCAGGGCTGTGTTCCCATGGCCCTTGCCCGGACATGCCACATTTTAAAGTAGCTGCCCTCCCAACCTCCAGAGGACGTTTCTAGCAAAAAAAGTTACCAATATTGTATTGATGCTTGTTCCAGCCTTAAAGTAGACTGCACTATTTCATCACTATTATTAGGATTATTATTTGCTATTATATGTTATTGTAAGATTAAGCAAACAATGGGACGATTACCAACCTCCCAGGCCAACAGATTTAAAAAGTCAAGTCTTAAAAACGTCCAGGAGACCTCACAGACCTCAGCAGCACTCCTCCTTCTTAATAAGAAGAGAAACCGGAAAAGTCTGCAAAAAGGTTTGTGCCCAGGGTTGTCTACTCCAATATGTCCAAAGTGGCCAAACACAAAACGAAGCATGCTGTTGAAAGAGGAAGAAGATATGCTAGTGCGGTGCTGCTGAGGCCCTCTCTGCTAAGAAAGAGTTCTTAGTGGTTCGGCTAGGCACGGTTCCAAACCATTGAGCCCAAAACTGCCTCAAGCACACTGTTTAAACACTGCCAAACTTCCCCTGATCCTCATGCAATCTCCAATCCCCCCCCCCACCCCCTCACACACACACACACACACACACACACATACACACTGCCACCTCCATCCTCTGCTAAAGGCCAGAACAACACAGTGTGCACAGTCAAGTACTGGTCCTGATCCAAACCAGAGCTTGCTAGTTAAAAAGCTTATTGCTTCATTCCGCCTTACTTTCTATTCCACCCCCCTTTTTAACAAACAATCTTAAATTGGTCAAAGACACCAAAAATTACATGAAGTGCCAGAGCAGATTCTGATTCATTTTTAAACCAGAGTGATCTAAATAAAATGTCACTTTCTGTTCCAGGTTCAATCAATATTCTGTGCTTGTTTTTTTTTTTAGCAAGAACAAAATTTGCTCAGCAATCACTTAAGCATTTCGACCACAAAATCTTTTTTATGACTTCTCCTGCTTTGTGTTCCCTACACGAAATACGTCAAAGCAGACCACACTGCTTTCTATATGCGCTCTTTGAGCTGAGCCTGATTCAAAGCACGTCTCTCTTCAGGTAAATAGCACAGACCAGACGGTGGTTTCCATAATGGACATGTCTGGGTGACGGGCGCCTCTCAAGCTACCTGACAGAGAGAAAAAAAGGGGTAAGAGAAAGAAGACAAAACGACAGAGTAATGCCTGGAATGCGTCTGTGCTGACATTGCACAGAGCTCTACTACAAGTCTAAAAAGCTTGGTGACAATTGCTTGACAGGCAACCCCAAGCTCTTCTATCAACAGACCCACCAGGCTGTGAGGATGAATTCGTGACAAAGACAACACAAAATTCCTCACTGAAAATAAGCAGAGAGCTGTTCTGCTCCGACTGAACTTAATTCAGTAGAGAAAAGGCCTGAGAAAAGGAAAATGGACAATATACTCTTTAACATCTTAATAATAATGTCTATTATGAACAGAGGTATTGCTCATTTTGTTTATCCACAGGATTGTAACAGTTATCCTCAAATATCTCAACATGATGAAATGATGTTTAGATAAGACACTGTGCAGCAGTCCTGGAGCAGCGATTTGAAACCTTCATCGCAACCTTTCAGCCGCAAGTAACCACTAAGATACCCCTGCCCCAACACTAACACCTTTTCAAATGCTACTCTAAACACCAGTGCTAAGTGAATGGTCCACGCGGATTTTTCAGATACTCACGCATCTGTTCGGTGTCTGCCCCGACATCATCCGATCGCTCAGCGTCGTCCTGATCGTCACCGGATGAGATGGTATCTGCAAGAGCACCGGCAAAACTGTAACCGTCCTGCTTTTACTCTGTCTTCAAAGCTCTAGATTCATGCAATACTACTACAGCTACTTAACAAATCAAGGAAATCTGGGAATGCAAGCATTAGATGATCGTTACGACTAAACAACTATTGCAAAAAGTGCGTGAATTTCAAAAAAGTGTTTGAATGCTGTTTATATTACACAGTTCATGTTTAGTCTACGGAGGAAAGCCCAGAAATTGTTTCAACAGCATAGCTAAAGACAACAGGCACTGATGCTAGCATTTCCCATTTTAAACCAACCACTCCACCCTTTTGCTCACATCCAGCAACATCCAATACAACGATGTCAAACCCTGAAAACGACAACGTGACTACAGCCAGCCTTTAAAAAAAAGCCCTTTTGTACAGGTTTAAACATTTTGAGGCCACGCTAAATGGAGGTTTGGACCTGCCAAAAGATAAACACACCCGAATAAACATGGCGCCATTTTTAAATAATATTTTCCGAATCAGACTGGGAGGTGGGAGGGGGTTAGATTTCTCTTTTGGACGTGTCGTCTCACCTGTGACATTAACAATGAAGCAAACCGCATCAGTGGCCTTAGCGCCAGTAGCCTGGCATGCGTACAGGCCCGAGTCAGTCGGTGCAGCATGGCGGATGTGCAGCTGCTCGCGTTCAATGAGCGTACGGTTGTCCGGAATAAGCGACGTGCCGTCTTTGGTCCACACGATGGCAGCTGCCTCGGGCAGCGGGCAGTTCAGCTTCACAATGTCTCCTGGGTGCACCGAGCACACGGTGGCCTTTGAGCTCTTGGAATTGATGGGAGGCTCTGCAGAGCAAGGGTAGGGAAGGGACGAGCAAGAGAAAAGAAAGCGGTGAGACAGAGTGCACAGGAAAAAGGAGAAATCCGGGTGAGAGAAGAGAGAAAACAAGTGAAAGCATAAGTTGGAGAAAAAAGAGCACACCATAATGATCCGCCAAAAGCTCTAGAATGACTTGTGTGAAAGACAGAAGCCAAAAAGCAAAAACCCTCAAGGCACCATTAAATGGCGTGCATTACCCAAGTACAGGACTGAGGCTGCAACTTACAATTTTTTTTTCATAATCAATTAACCAAATACTGCTTTGATTACAGGAGCATCACAAAAGGCATAGCTTTTGTTCTGCCAAAGAATTTTCTACGTCCAACAGGATAAAAAGTAACTTATTTAGGAAAAGTATAGTATCTGAAAACAATCTTGGCATTACAATGTGAAGCTCCTAAACAGAGTATCTGAGTTTGCTACCTTCACTTTCTAGACTGTGCTGTGTTTACATATACTTTAGATTTAATAATTCATAAGACTTAACTTGTGCAGCATGACCTATCTTCATAAAAGTTTTCCTTCACAAAAGAAAGTAAAAAATATATATATTTCCAGAAAACAGCCTTTTCCTAAGTAAATCAAAATCTTTAATTCACTTGTATTTAATTGGATCAGCAGAGGAGATTTAAGGCATGCAGTCTCATACACATAGGAAGATAAGCAGTACATTTGCATGAGCAATTTGCGCACAGAGAACGATTCCATATTTCTTCCACTACAGTTACAAATGTTCTTGGTTTTCTTTATTTCTTTCCTGTCGAGTCCACTTGGGCCCCTAATTAGGTCCACAATACTGCTTATTCATTTGACCAATTATGTGCAATTTATGCTTGTGGAGTCTATCTGAAAAACTACAGGAAATCAGATTCTCCAGCATCTGTTATTAATTTCAAGGCTGCATAAGACAAATGTAATAAAACGTAATAACGGCTTATAGCGGGTCTGCTATCCATCACAGTAGTTAAAGAAGAATTTGACAATGCAGTATTTAAGCAACGCAGAGTTGCTATTTTTCCTATTAATAGATGCGAGCAAAGCCAATATGAAAGCAAACACATCATTAGCAGAATAAAAAAGGGAGACACAGGATAACGGCCGGAAAAACAAAAAACGTGCTCATATGTTAGTATTACGGCAGCGGTCTGTATTATTCTCTTTCAGGTACGCAAATCTAGGTGCAAAGCTTAAGTCTGAATGGTGTGCAAAACTTCAGTGCTGCGCTCTTCTTCCAAGTGTTTAACAATTACAAGTATGGTTTGGTATGGTTTGGATCTTTTTTTGGATTGAAAGATATAAGAAGACATGCACAAAGATTCACGCTGTGCAATCAAACTTAAACACGGGGAGATGCTAAAACGCAGGACACGCATGAGGTTGGTTGTTTTAACGATCAAAAACTATTGTAGAGAAAATTGAAATGAGCTCTACTAAATGTATTTCTCTGACAGTTGTTAAACCTGCAGCGAAGTTAAAGACGGCAGTCCTGGGAAAAAAATCGTAATGCAACATGCTAGATAGTTTATAAGTGGGTGAGAGGAGGCAATAATTAAAGGTGCAGTGGCACTCCCAGGCTTTCCTGCGTACCGCTCTTGCAGCACATTCCTGCGCTATTATGTGAGCCATAACCGCCTTCTCAGAAAGGGGAAAGCCAGATCACTTCACACACAGGACTTAAGGGGGCCCGGGAGTGTGCGTGACGATCTGAACCTTCCAGGTATACTGCCCCACACAGGTACAGTTGCTTTATTGTTACTTTTTTTTTTTCTTTTTTCGCCCCGCCCTCCACCTTTCCCTTGATTTCCTTCATTCCGGAAATAATTAAGTCCTTTTTTGACTTGCTGTTTAAGGTGCACGGTCATGTGGCAGTTGATTGATGGGAACTGTATTCACCGCCTTATGTTTCCGGAGGCCTGTGTTTGGCGAGTGGTTGGTTAACTGTTATTTGCCGTGTGCTTCCTTCCATTGTGCGATCAAAGGATAATCTAAAAAAAGAGCACAGTGCACGTACACGTCGTCTGTTTCAACCTGAGATTTATTATCCTGGCATACAATAGTCTAGTAGTTGTGAGCCACACTTTGTGGCATAATTCCTGAAGACATTTCGCCACAAAGTCTCGCAGGTAAGAGATGAAGCTTCTTTCGCAAGTCCTGTCACGTCGACTTACTACAAGACCATTCGAATACCTGAATGCTGGGGAAAAAAAGAAAACACGCAGATGTGCATCTTACTGCAAGGTTAAAATATAGTAAGATGTCAGTTGAATGCTCCTGGCTGTCTAGCGGGTAAAAGAGAGGAAAGGAGCGGTGGGCGAGAAGTGCCTGAGCGATTACAAGTCACATGCAACTTAAAAGGGAAGGCAGAAAACAGTCAGAAAAGGAATACAGATTAGAAGAGCTCTCCAACATGGTCAAAATACTCCTTATTTATTGATTTCACTATTGCTAAAAGACTAACCCAAAACGTTTTTTTTTTTTCGCTCTCTCTCTTTTTTCCTGTTTCCTGACTTCAAACCACTGCATCTGTTTTATGCCATCAACACCTCCTCTTTTCCTTCCCTCACCTCTCACCCCTGCCCTGGTGACCCCATGACTCTGACCCGCACCCAGCCTGGACCCCCTGCAATCCTCTGATTATCTGGTTCTTCATGGGAAAACACAAGAAAATGCCAATAACTTTAAACAGACACTAGTTGATGCCAAACTCCCACAGCCTATAGGAAAGCAACAGCAGAGAAAACATATCACCAGTCACTACAGATCAGTCCAACAGGTGTAATGGCCGCTTGCTTCTTTCATTCCCAAGTGTTTTCTGATTTGCACCTCAGTAGCAGCACATAATTTAAGCTTTCTCCAAACCATCACAGAGTTTGTCATCCATTTCTCACAACAACCCCCTTCTTCGCTAGGATGCTTGATGATTGAGAACTGAATGGATACGACCGACCCGTGATAAAATCGACTTCAGATAACACCTCATATGGTGTTTCTAAGGCTCATTCCCACATCACTGATGGCAAATTTGTAAACCTTCGATCTATGAGTATGGTTACCCAAGCCACCACACATACACACACAGACCCAACCTTCAGTTCCTGTTTTCCATCTCCTCCTTCCTCATTCTCTTACCCTTTCTTTGTAAGCCTCTACCTTTTCTCCCCCCAAAACTTCTCTATTCTCTAATCTCCGACGCCTTTTCAAATTCTAATTTTTTTTTTGTCGGCTTTATCGTCATGACGATGCGTGCACAGCCAAAGGCCACAAATCTTTCGGGGCGTCCACGGCAACCGTCTTCCAGACGATAATCTGAGGCCTCCTCTGAGCCCTTTCATGGGCCAGTTTTCCAACTAAATATAACCGGGCAAATATTGTGCATAAATTTCAGTTGTCGATTATATAATCACATTAGGTGATATAGAATTCAAATTGCTGTGGTTTTTATTTAGTCTTTTATACATTTATAAAAACTCCAATAACTCCTGGTCACAGCCTGTACAACATCTGCCAGTTGTGCCCAGCAAACACGAGCAAACACGTTTTTATTGGTGCCAGGTGTCACATAGAGGCACGCAGCATAAGTAACCTGGCTAATTGCAAATTCAACTCGAGGATCGACACACCATCAGACAATACCATAAAATAACACTGGCAATTAACCTCCTCATCCACAGCTACTAAAGAGCACTTCAGCTGCAGCTGCCCAGTATTCGTTTAGTAGGACGGTATATCATCACATTCACATTACACAAAAAACGGATGTGAGCAGACACTTCAAGTTACAAGTAACTTTGTACAATTCCGATTTTTTTTTTTTTCGCTAGACTGGATTTGCATGTCCTGACCGTTCACTTTCATAAATACATGTGACTTTTATCTGACTCTAATGTGGTTGCTTTTTTCCTCTGAAACAGCATGCATGCTCACATCAGGATGCCTTTGCTCATGCCGTCTGGGTTAAAACACGTCATGAGTTTGTCTCACCACTCATTCCTTTCAAACAGTGAATGCAATTTTCAGAAAAAAATATGCTTGGGGTTTTCAATCTACAGAAGGGCAATCAGTTGGTCTGCTGTGTTTGTTGACGTCTAGAAGAAGAAAAAGGACAGCTTGCTTTAGCTGTTCTAGCAGCTATTTCTAGCACTCCTATGAAATCCCCACAATTTAAGTGCTGACCAACATTAGTGAGAACCCCACACATGCACAAAGGCAAAAAGTCACATGAACTCCGATCTGCCCGTTCTCATTCAGGAACCATGGCTATAGAATATGTATCTGATCTAGGGCCACATATGAAAGTGACTTGAAAGAGTGGCATATGAAAGGTGACATATGAAAGAGAAATGAGATCGGATATGAAAAAAATCTGATGTGTACATTCAGGCAGCCATTAAAAAAATTACATTAGGGTAAAAAAAAATCTGAATTGAGTCACTTCAGGCTGTTAATGTGAAAGTAGCCTTTGTTAGCAGCAGTCTAGTGTAATCAATGGTGTTTGGGATTAACACAGCGCCAGTTCCAGCAACAGAATTTCCAACGCTAATCCCTTTTGTGTGATCCTCGTGGTTTCTGAATTCTTCTTCCTTTCAGACCATAAACTTAAACTCATACAACATTTTGAATCAAATCAATTAATAATTAATGAATTGTACAAAGTTTATATTTTGTCTAACGCTGGCAAAAGAAAGAAGCAAAGTTTTTTTAAAACTTTGCTTCTAAGATGGACTTTCCGACAAACCATTCTTTGGTTATGGCAAAAATGTATAGACTGGTACTAAAATATAAAGAACACTTTTTGTGTTGACATTTTAAAAAGAATTTGAATTATACGTCTTTTTATAATTAAAAAGACGTATAATTATCTTACAATTCTTCTCTTAAATCTGCAGCAGTAATCAGAGTAATCAGTGTATCTCATTACTGTGTGTGTGTCTCATCTTCGTGCACTCCCGCACTGTGTATACTGGTGTTACAGGTTTTGAGCTTCCCAGATTTAAGCGGGAATGCTCAAGTTCCACGGAGGCAGAGGAGGAGTCAAGGATAAACCTGCAGGGGTAAAATTAAGGAGGGAGGGGGGTGATGGGTGGAAGAAGAAGAGCGGAAGTAGGTACGAATTCAAACCCTAAAATGGATTCAAATCAAATGAAAGCATGGCTGACTTTTATCTGAGACAATGAGACACTCAGAAGGACCAGAACACCAAGCAGGAGAAAGAAGATCTGATACACTCCAGACCTTGTTAGAAGTGTGGATTTTAGCTATTCAATGACTATTCATCATAAATCTCTAACACGTGATTATACGGAAAAAAAGAATAGAAAAATTATAGTAAGTATTTGTAAATAAGTGGTAGAGCCGCTCTCGTGGAGCAGGCGATCTGACACATAATCTAAGTGTGCTTACGGCGCACTCAGGCGAGTCTCTACTGTTACACCCTCAACATAAGATGCAAATTAAAGTAGAAGAAGCGGTGAATACCTGAAGAAAGCAGTGCCAATACATTATCTTCAAGTAAAACTCCAGAGGAAATGAGTGAGCACAGTGACCTCCTGAGACCTATTACTAGTCTAGAAGTTTGCCTTACCATGTTTTGTGTGTGTGTGTGTGTGTGTGTGTCGTGCAGGTGACTTGGCTGTGGTTTGCAAACACGATACTTAACTACTCACAAGAGACTCACAGCCGCCACACAAACAATTTTTTTCCGTTTTCATACAATATAAACGACACTGTAAACTTTTCTTTTTTTTTAATTCTGTTAGCTTTTAAATTAGATGCCAAAGTTTTTATATGAACTAATTGAAGATAAGTGTGTTGAAGGAGAGCTGTATGTTCAACCTTAATCAGGTAAAAAACTCCCCAGCACATGACACTTAATCTTCCATCATATGACCCAGCACACTCTCCCACCATATGAGAGGGGAAATAAGCACAAATCTGCTTAGTAAGTTCAGGAATTGAATTACTGCCTCGGCTATCACAAGGCTTTAACTGGGGGACTAGAATTTACTAAAAGTTAAGTTAAGCCGTTCATATGCACAGATCATCAAGCAGACTGTGCCATTTGCTTAAGACGACTGACTGCTATAAAGGCAAAGAACATTTAAACCAGCTTGAGTGCAGGGGAGTCTTCTTAAAATGGCTTTGTCAGACCTCTTTATAATTAAAATTATGATTAAAGCTCCAGGAACTGACTTAACCACCTTACACAAACCATCTCTAATCACACCTACAAACCCTTGCGGGGAAAGACCAATTCTACACATGCAGTGCAGACATAGCCATTCAAATACAAATCTAAAGAAGATTTTCTTCATTTTTTTGCATGTTAAAAGCTATTGGTAGAGCTGTAAAAGTCTTTACACTTCCCATACAAACAGCATCCTGTATCAAGGACGGTTGAAAGAAAAATGTTTTCTTGTTTCAATGTCACTCCTTTCTGAGAGCATGCACGGTTTATTTTTCTCCCAAACAAACTATGAGCTGCTAGCATGCCAGCAAAAAGGTATGTGTGTGGTCCACAGCACAGAACGTCATTAAATTTAGACCGACGGTAGGGGAAAAAAAAAGAGAAGAAAAGACAAACACATCACAAGCAAAGCCTGAGGAAAAAAAAAAACACAAAATTGTTCTGAAAACAACTCAGGATATTTGGCTAATCGAAAAGCCAGTCAAGTCAAATCTAATTAAAGGAATGGCTACAAAACAAAAGTCACACTGCTGTCTTTAACAGCACATCAGGAATTGTTTCTTCGAACACATGCAACAAAAGCATAAGCACTCTTAAAACTCAAACTATAACGTTTTATCTTCTTCACGCAAGACCTAAAAGTGTTGCCGTATTTTCCAACAAAAACGAGAAACACACTGCGAGTGAAAAATCCGCCGCATATGAGCCGTTCTCACAAGTGGTGTTTCCCTCCAGCTCATTCTTTCTTTTCCTAACACTTCCTCCCGTAAAATGAAACTAGCTTCATGTGAGAAAAGAGATGGTTTTCAAAGCGAACTGGTACAAAACCAGTGTTTATTTCTCTGCATGGCCATATCACAAACCCACAAGAACCATTACTGAAACTTTTCAAGTCAACCGTTCAGACATCCAGCGCTACTCACCATCAGCAACAGCAGCCTCCTCCTCTTCGCTGGGCACGATGGGCGGCCGTGCCCGGACAGTCGCTGCCAGGCTCACCAGCAGAAGCACAACCGTAAGCCATGGCCAGGTGGACATGGCGTCAGTGACAGACACACCTCCCCATCCCCCTTTCCTCCACCTCCCCCTGGACACTGATCCCATCTGAGGGCCTCCACCCGACCATGAACTGCAGACGGCAGCTCATGAACTGAAACTCGCTGGAAGGATCCAGTAACCTGCAGCAAAGCAAAACAGAGTCAGAGAAGTGATTTTTTTTTTTATTATATATTTACAGAAACTCTTTTGGGGAACTATGATCCTGAAGCCTTGACATTTTATCTCACTTCAATGCCTTTTTGTTACAGGGGTGTAGAACACTTACAATTCATTTACACTTTTCAAGTTTATCACGGAAAGCATGTCAACAACCGGAGGTGTGTGTGTGTGTGTGTGTGTGTGTGTGTGTGCGTCCCATGTAGCTAAATGCTGTCGAACAAGCTGTACCACACACACATACCAAAGTACTGACACTATAGGGCACTAATCTCCCTACTGTTTTACAGCCACACACCTTAAATAGACAGGTAAAATACGTTTTTCTTTTTCGTTTGTTTGTTTTTTCAAAATGTACACTAGTTTTTCTGACTTTTCTGACTAAGATAAAGAGTTTCTTAGAGGAATTGAAATAATCTGCAGCTAAAGTAATAACACATATTTAATAGCTAGTATTTGTTATCTAGTATATCTATCACATAAACTAGTATTTGTGCTTAATGTAAACCAACTCCTTTTTTAGATTTTATTTTATTTGACTAAACAAAGAACTTGCATATAGTAGAAGTAGTACATTCTGAAATCCTGAAAACTATTACAACATTTCCACGACTTTTAGGAGAAAAATGCTCACAACGTGATTTAAAGACTTTTGGAAGTAAAAAAAAAAAAACTCAACTTGAAATTCTTTTTAATTTTGAGTATCACACTTTCATAATAATTACACTATCAGTGCACCTTAGTATCAGTCAGAATGATCTAATATATTAATGCAGAGTTGTGAGTCGAGCTCGTGCGTATAGTGTGACACGCGCTGCGCGAGCGTCGTGGTTTCGATGACGTAGCCGCTCTAAAGTGACGGTTATATGTCCGACACTGTTTCTATTTTTCATATTTCAAATAGAAAAGATATAATATAACCAGAAGAAGATATCAATATTTTTCTACACACTAGTCGCTCGGTATCTCCACACACAGAGGGGGGGTAAGGGGGGTTTAAAGCGAGATTCGCGGGGGCGCGCGCGGCACTCTGGAGAACGTATACAGCTGCGGTTCCCAAGCGCGTGCACGAGTCCAGCTGCGCGCCATTGATTAGCTGTTTACTCTCACGCCGCTGAATGCACAGAGCAAACGTGGCCAAGACACTGATACTGTAGTTAGAACAACATCTTCTCCGAGTTTAGTTAACAGAGCTTTACCGCAACTGGTACAAATTTAACCGATTAAACTAAATCAAAGCGAATGTATACTTTTTGGGGAAGGTAAAAAAAAACAATGCATTGCAATTCCATCTCACACACACACACTTCCCAAATGCTTACCTACATCAGAGTGCTGTTTTGCTCTACCTCTGTCCTTAACGCAATTATCACCAGCGTGTTAACAGCAACCTCTAGGTCTTTCTTTTGCATACAATTAAGGCTTGATAAACCAATCTAATGGCTCATCATCAGCGCGCCTTTCACATTCTAATCACTTTGCATTTTCACAATAAAAACTCCCTGAATGCGCGCAGAGATTTACGAGTCTGTTTCTGTCTACACAATGCCATGCATGCATTCAATTTCTCATCTCAAGCGACATTTACCGGTTCACAGTTTATTTACTTCACTATTCACTATTGATTACACACGTCTCGGTTAAAGGGCAAAAAAAAGCAAACACTTCTCAGAAGTCGTTTCTTACTAAAAAAAAAAAAAAAAAAAAGATTCTGCAACTAAATGTAGTGAGTCTGCTTTGCTTTTGTATTATTATCACTGTTTTTGTAAGCATATTGTTATTACATACTGTTACACTTTTATCTCAATCCAGATGTCGGGTTTTTCCCCAACAGACGCTCAAACACTCGTATAATTAAATCGAAATGCACAATCAGACTTTTCTCCGACAGGAAAATAAAAGTCATTTGTGTTCATTTCCACGCTGAACTATCTCACTAAAACTCAACTAAACTAGCACCAGATCGGCCCTCGTCTCCACACGCACACACACACACACACAGTGTCAACAGTTGCAAAGCTTTTTCAGTCAATGGTCTTCAGCACTTCTCGTGCAATCAGTTTTGTGCATGGTTGGGATTAATTTATTGTCTATATTATTGTTATTATCATCATCATTATTATTCTAATTTAACACATCACCCAAACCAGAGACTTACTCCTGCGGCCCTGAGCGCTGAGCTTCTTAATCCGCATGAACGAGTGAAAACCAGCGAATTCTGCTTCCTTTTCTCCTTTCCAGACGTTTCCCCTTAAAAGTTCACTATTCCAAATTCCAGAAGTGGGCAAAAAGATGCAAAAATAAATAAGAAGATATACAAAACAAACAGGGAAAAAGTTACTGATCCTTTACAGAGAACAGCATTGCCAAATGGGAGCGTCGCAAAAAAAAAAAAAAATCCGCAGATGTTTTCTTTCTTTTTTATTGTTGTTGTTGCTGTTATTGTTATTTATCCGTCCAAACTGTTTTTGGAGAACAAGCTGCAAAGACAGAAAAACAGAACGATGTGTTTTTCCCCCCTCCTTCAGGTCCTTGCACAAACTCAGATCCTCCTGGATGAAATCTGCGCTCCTCTAAATCCGACACTGTAAAAACGTGTGAAAAGCGGCTGTCCCGACGTCCACCTACACACACGCGCGCAGTAAACACGCATTCTACACGCACACACAGAGCTCAGGCTAGTCACTGGACGCCAAAGCTCTTCTCAGTCTCCGAGGACCTTGGTCGTCTTCTCATACGCTTTTGTCCGGCTTAGTGCTTTTTTTTTCCTCCTTGTCTCTCTCTCTCTCTCTCTCTCCCCTGAAGAAATGTCACTCCCCCACCCGCTCCCTGAAACCTGACACGTTTCCTGACTGGAGCTTTTGGACTCCGTCCTCCAATGAGAAACCTCAGAAAGTCCAGCACCCCTCAGTAGTGCGCTCCGACACCAGCGCGCAGCAGTGATGTAGCGCCGGAGTGCTGGAGTGCAGTTCAGCGGAGTGAGTGGAGCAGAGGCCAGACTGCAAACTCTACCCGACCTCCTCCTCCTCCTCCTTCCCTAATCGTCCTACAGCCATACCGCCTGAGATTAATTCGCTCAAGAATACCGCCGCCTAGTGGCGACATACATGACGCGTCTAATTAGTAACTCTGCCTCCTGCTTATTTGCATAGGGGGTTTGAGTTTCCCACAAGCACAGCTAGAATCTTAAAAAAAAAAGTGCTCAAGTTGTTGTTGAAGGTTTATGTTTTGTTTTGTGTTTGTTGGATATTTCTGGATTTTAAACTTCCCAAAAGGTTCTATTTGGGAACTGTTTGTTTCTCTGGTTTCTGGAAATTATTTTTGAAAATCCACAATAGACAACTTTATCCCCTAAAGAAACTGTTTGTTTTTTTTAGTTTATTTCTAAAAGTATGTCGATGCATTTAGCGTATTTATCATTCCTATGGGGGCGGGGGTAGCTCAGGGGTTAAGGTGTTGGACTGCTGACCAGGAGGTCCTCGGTTTGAGCCCTGATGCAGGCGGGTTGCCACTGTACTACTGTGTCAAGCTGGCTACCTGACTCTGTAAATATCTCCCACAGAAATGACAGATACATATCTGTCACCTGATGTGCCAGGTGGCAAGGACATACATACACACATACATCATTCCTATGTGAAATTGATTGATTTTGTTTTTTTGTTTTTTATAATACACCAGGGTTTCCACTACCTGTGCTGGTAGATTTGTTTCCTCCACAAATTACATCAGAAGAGGAACTCGTAATCTCCTTTTGTGTTTTAGTAATTTATTTTGCAATGTAATTTTACCGTTATAACTCTTACTACTTGGTGGCTCAGTGGTAGGTTTCTTGCCTGCCATGCACATGGCATCCAATGCCCAAACTCCTGCCACTGGATGCAGTGCCAAGTCAGGATGGGCATCCGGCTTAAAAGTTGTTGAGCAAATCGAATGGTCTGCTGTTGTGAAACCTTGATGGGAGCAGTCGAAAGACCAACAACAACTCTTACTACAAAAAAGATCATGATTCACATAGAAACAAGGCAATTTTTTAAATAAAAAATGGTCTACTACTTTTTGGTGTTTTTTGCTATTGTCTATCCATCTAGGTCTACTATTTCTTTGAGCAACACTAGGTGACTCTGACTCAGTGAGACAGATGTTAAGCAAGAAAAAAACAAATGCAAAAAATATATTGCATTACAAATAAAAATTTACAAGCTTAATATTAAATTCTAAAATTCTAACCAAAATTCCAAAGCTTTGGGTGGCAGAACATTACTAATGCCTGTTAATGTTTGCCCATGTTTGGCAAGGCCTAATAAATTTATCCTTGGGTTTTATTTTACTTAATGATTCCTTGTTACCTTCTGTGCCATTTGACTCCCAGCTCTTAATGGCAGATGTCAATCAGAAAATGATGGAACAGCACTGAAAATGTAAAAAACAGGCACAAGAAATAGACCTTGAAGGAAAATGTGTGTTTTTATAAGAAACCTGATTGCAAGATTGGCTGTGCTCTCAGGCTGAAAGTAGTGGCATACATTCGCAAACATTATGTGATTTCTTATTACATATGAATTAGAGAAGAGAGCTGATAGTGCTTTCCTCCAAGTGTCTTATTCTGCTCTGTGCTTTTTTGCAGTACAAAAAAAGATGTGGAGGTTGGCTTAATGTGTCTCAGAAAGGGTACATGCCAGATAGATAAGCAACTTTTCCCACTCATTAAAAACATTTATAAAATCAATCAATAAATAAAAAGATCAAGGTTTGCAGCTTATTCACTTGTCTTATTTGTGGCTTATTCACTGTTCCCTGTTCATGGCAACTGTCAATCAAAAACTGTCAGGCACAAAAAAGGTGTGGCTTTGAGACAATGTTTAAGCAAAACAATGGTGTGACGTGCTATTAGTGGTTGCATCTATTAAAGGAAATCAGCTAGTCAGAGTTCAATATGCCTAATGTCTAACACAGTTATAAAGTGTAGCTAGATGCGATCAAAAAAGCTATGATGAGCATGGCTAAATATTAATGTGTGTGCAGACATGATCGCTTCCATCAAAAAAAGAAGGAGCCAGTGGTTTCAGCCAGTGGTTTCCTCCAGTTTATTAAGAACTTGCAGGGTTACAATGCATATCACGGGCGTTTATAATACAGAGGTTCAAGATGAACCATCCTCACGTTCATTCCCCTGGAATGAAAAGTTAAATGAGTGTAAGTTTGGTACCCAAATAAACCAAGAAGCTTTCACAATTTTTGTTTAAATAAAATTCAAAAAGTCTCACTACGGAGCAGCATGATTGTAATAGTGTCCATATTGCACAGTTGAGGTTTTATGAGAAATTACTTTTTGAGTACTTACACTTTAGAAAAACTAGCCACCTTTATCATTAAGCCCTAAACATCAGAGAGACAGAGAGGCCTCCTAGCAGGCTCTGCTTTCACCCTTATATTTTCCTTCTTCATGCTGTCTCTTCCATTGGTAAAAGCTTTTTCAAGGACCCTTTTCTTGCTGACCCTGTCTTCCCTCCCCCCATGAAACCCAGGCATGTGGGCTCGAAAGGGGAGGCAGTGCCAGCTAATATTCTTTCACCTCTGCTTTTTCTCCAATTCTCCCCCTCTAAGAAACACTGGCTGCTCGCCTCTTTTCCTCTAAGAAAAGAAACGTCCTCTTTCACTGCGAACAGGCCAGCTAATAAGACTGTTTAAGAAAATGCAAGAGTGCTGTGTCAATGGAGCTGTCTATCTGTGTTTTCTCTGTCTTTCTTTCTCACCCGCTTTCACCCATTTTTTCCTTTTTCCCTCTATTTTCTCACCCCTACGTGCTCAGTAAGGCCATCTGAGGCTCCTAGACAAGGTGACAGCTTGGGTTGGAATTGGAGAACAGGGGGATTGAATAGAGGAGAGCTACAGGTTCATGGGGACTGCAATAAGAAATAGATGAGTCTTAGTTTTTTTTTTTTGTTTTGTTTTTTTGTTTTTTTAGGATTGTCCACATCGCCTGTCCAAACCTGATTTACGCTGCTCTCATGCTTGTCTTCTCAGGCTTGGACATGACGAAAGCTCTGTAGGGGGGCCATAAAGACATGCAGAAAAGAGAAAAGAGACAGGTCACATCTCTGTCAAAGAACAATTGTTGTTCTTGCTTATTCTCCTCCTTTTTTAAGGCTTAAGAAGCCTGTGTTTCTTTCTAAGTATCAAGCATGAGGAATATGTAAAAGATTTTTATGAGTTATATGTATATTTCAGTCAAGTGTGAGTTTTATTCTACACAACAGCAGGGTTTTTTTATTATATTATTTGGGTCTTCGATTAGAGTGAGATCTACTGTATATAATTGGATTTGTGCTGTATGTAATTCTGTGGAGTTTGTGTGTACTTTCTGCTTGTAGTTTGTGGTTACCAGGGTTGAAAAGAATCTACATGGAAAGCCAAATCTCATCTAAAATACCATTAAAAGGCATGAACACAATTATTCTTTATTACAAATAAAAATGATTCCATACTGTTAGTCAGTTTTGTTAAAATTTTATATTATAGCAAATCTAATTGTCAAATATCTTGTTGCAGCGTTCATTTATTTAACACATTGTTTTTGGTGCTCTTTACAGCCTGCATGAAATCTCTCCTGAAGCCCCCAAAACAACCCCTTACAAAATCCATAAAGCGCAGCATTACTCTCTCTAAGTGGCTGAACCTCATGACCAACTGCCAATCACTGAAACAGTGAAGAACATAAAACATGACATCTCAAACATAAGCATATCAGCTCCTTTAGACAAGCAGAAACGGAGTGCTCAGATCTGCAGCTGTCATTCATGTTATCAAATCCAAGTTTTAGACAACTAGCACAGCATCATTTTTAGTCACTGTAATTAGTTAATTTTCATGAACAATTCTAACTATAAAGTTGTTTGATTCTTTCCATTTCTGTCTATTTACAGCTATAACTTACTAGCTGTCTCTATCTTCCTAATTAAAATTGAACAAGATTGCAAGATACAACTGTATCTAGATTATTATTACAATTAAGACATACTGTTATAGGTCTCGCATAAGTATTCACCCACATTGAAATTTTCCAATTTAGCAACTATGCAAACTGTATTGATTGCACATCATCCACCCACTCACCCACCCACACATACAGAAACATAACCTAATATTACTTGTTGCACTATTACCAGTTTAAATATTCATGTGTAAATGGTCATTGTAAAGCTCAAGTTTTCCACTATATATACACACACATGGATGGGAGGACAGTGAAGTGATATGACTTGACTCGGCTTCCTAACAGATTTCCTACAAATCACCAAACTGCTCTGCAAATGTTTACGTTCAGCCTGATTTATGAAGCAAAGCTCTTGCGTCTTAGAAAAATAGGCGAGCAAAACGGAAGTAGATGTTGAATTTAATCAGGACTGTTGGATTCTCCTCAAGTGTCTGTTGCATACTGTAAAGGATTTCTGTGATTTCTACTATAACATAACAGTGGTATACGTTAAATGATGTCCACAAGTCAATACCGTAGCTGACTTAGAATTCTTGTAAAATATTTACAATTTTTTATCATGATTATATTGTAACAACACAGTAGGTATATACAGTAACATTAACTTTACTGTGAAACTTACTTGATGGAACTAAGGGACCTCATTTAGTGAAGCAGAATAAATAAACGTAAAAATTCATAGTCATTTATCTGCATGTTGGTAAAATACACTAAAATTTATAGTAAACAACAGAAAATAATTTATAATACTGTAATATTTAATAATAAAACACAGGGAAATTAAGCTGTCCAACAGGAATAAATAAATACATAAATAAATAAAGGAAATATATATAATTATATATATATATAATTAAATAATTTAAAAAAAAATGAAAAATTTATAAATGTCACTATTCGCTTGAATTGTTTTTATTGTTAATTATTCTTTCTTCTTTCTTATTTTTTATTGTAGCAATTTCTAACTGTGTGACTCATTTGAAGAACATTTTAACTATTTTTTAATTATGTTTCTATGAACTGAATGAAATGAGTAAAGTTAGGATTTTCAAAATATCTGGTTACATTTGTGACTGTATTTTTATGTACCAGGAAACAAAAACTATTTTGGATTTTAAATTACACAGGATAACGTGGCATTGATGACAACAAATATTTGTAAAAATTTAATTCAGTAACTACCTGGCAACTCTGATGATAGTAAATCACTGTAAAGTTACAACATTAATATTTACAGTTTAGTTTAATATATGGCTCAGTATCTCTATCATGTACAGTGTTAAATTAACCAGCTATTCCTTCTCTAAGTTCCCTAACTAACTAAACTTCCCTAAGTTCCTTCATTTTTCCAATGGAAAATCCAGTACCACCTCCTCTCAAAAAATAAACTGTAAGAAAATTCCGCTATTAGGCTAATTGTTAGTTGTCATTAGTTGTATGCAAGAGCTAATTCACTGGCAGTGTGTTGTGTCATTTCCACTGGACTGGGACAGGGACATCCAAGATCAAAACACCATTTGTCTTCCCGTTCTCTGCTGACAGGAATTTTGATTTATTGGTGCCATTTGTTAAGTCAATTATTTTGCTCAAAACAAATCCTTTCAAAATGTCATTCAAGACAGCTCTGTTTGCTTTGGAGGTTAGAGATGAGAAGAAGAATCTTGCCAAATTCCCTAACCTCCAAAATATTTTCGTAACCAAATTCCAGAAATCATATAGTGTAGATAGTTCACAATGCCTGAGAAGAGGTTTCCGTATTGAATATTGAGGCATAGGGTGTTTCAGTGTCAGACCAAAACTGAGGAAACTGTGGGGAAATGTATTATCCCAGTGGTGCCTTATTGCCACTTTTGGGATAAGTGGAGAAGTGATATTTTCCAGTAGTGTTTTAGTGGTGGCATTAGTGGTTCTGATGGCTCAAACTGGAATCAATCATGTATAATTATGAAGCTCTTGGGGAATAAAACAGTTCCCACAGAAGGAAAATGCACCAACCAGCAATAACATTACAATTCAAGACATTATGCCCAGTATTGTGTAGGCTCTCCTTGTCCCACCATGGTATGACTCCACAAAACCTGTTCTGTTTTGTCTGGCACCAGGACATTGGCAGTAGACCTAAGGGTGCTGTGGGTTGTGGGGTGGGGCTTCCATGAATTGGACTTGTTTGCCTGCCTCCTCCCATGGGGCTTGATTTGATTGGGATCTGAGGAGTTTTAAGGCTGGGTCAGTGGCCGAGCTCTTTGCCGTCTATGCCCTGTGCACAGTGGACTGTGGTGCAGTGGGTTTTATGATACATTTCTACTGAGCCAGCATTGACTTTTTTTTTTTTACAATTTGTGTTGCATTGGATTTTTTGTGGAATTGGGCCAGGTGGGCTGGCCTATGCTCGCAGATATCTGTTAATGTCTTAATGTTGTGATTTTAATGTGTTAGTGTGATGTTAATGTTTCTAAGAGTCTAAGAAGTGGATTTTGCACCATTTATTAAAAAAATAGTTTTACCTTTTAATACAATTATCCAAATCAAATTATCCAATACCTTTAGTTGAACATTCCCCAATGTTCGTAATAAAGCTCCTCAAGAAAACTCATCAAATCTCAATGTGTAAAGGACATTCAGAAAAGGAATTCTGAATATGTGTGACCTATGCTTCTATAGTTTGGCTCAGGAGCTCTTTGGTAAACCTTTGTCCATTAACACCATTTGTCACTGCATTTACAAATGCAATTTATGGCTTAAATAAGACATGCATCAATACTGTCTACGACTTCTATGGGCTCTAGCTCATCTAAGATGGACAGTGGAGCACTGGAAACGTGTTTTGGGTCTGACAAGTCAGCATTTCAAATAGCTTTTGGAAACAACCGCCATCATTTTCTCTGGGTCAAAGAGGAAAAAGACCATCCAAGCTTTTATCAGCATCAGATCAAAAAGCCAGCATCAGTCTTTGTATGCGGGATCGCCAGTGCTGTGGTATGGGTAAGGTGCATATCTGTGACAGCACCATTAATGCAGAAAATATGTTATTTTTGGAGCAACATGTGCTGACATCCAAACATCATCTTTTTCAGAGATATCGCTGTATTTTCCAGCAGGACACCACCAACCCGCATTCTGCTCAGGGTACACATGGGTGGCTATTAAACACAGAGTACGGGTGCTAGACTGGCTTGCTTGCTCCAATTGAGAATGTGTAGTGCATTGTGAAGTGCAAAATATACCACACAAGAAATCATGCAAATTGTGCACCTGAAGACCTGCATAATAGAAGAATGGTGGAATTTCAGCTTGACCAACTGATGTCTTCAGTGACCAAATTAAATTCACATGGTAAATCATCACTTTACAGATGACTCCTTTTAGTTTTTATTAGCAATTTCCATACTTTGTCCAGACTTAGTTGGAATTGGGGTTGTATGTTGAGAAGCAAATTTAATGCTCACTTTTCCCATGACCTCATTCCTACAAAGAATAGAAAAGAAACACTGTGTCAAGTTCTTGTCAATTATACAAATGTAGCCTACATATTGGAATCTACAACTTAGCTACCTGAAGCAACGTTGTATTGCTGTATAGAAATATAAGAGCACATTGTTTACCTAAAATACAGACACCTCTCTTGTCTTGGCAAGGAATGTGCCTCTTTGGCAACAAAGCTAATAAACGCGGCCAACCGTGTCATACGTCCACCTTCTGTTGTGCTCCAGAACCACGGTACTAATGTTACAATATGATTCCAATGAATGAATTTATGATGCACTATGCTTTTATTTATGCCACTCAGGCACTGTAGCATTGATAATAACAAAATATTTTTTTTTTTAAATAGTTCAAATGACATATTCAAATGATTTGAATCAATATTATGAAGGCTGTGGACAGGAAAGGGTACTAAAGTGGGGCAAGAGTGAAATAACTGAGATTGAGAATATAATATGGGAGTGTACCTAGAACTGGAGCTTCACTGAGACATGATCTGGGTGGTATTGTATGTCTGGGATGGCAAGTACATGTGTGAATTAAAAATATTCAAAATTTACTACACTAAAGAGTGATTTCTATGGAATTCCTCACTATATGCTCAAAAGTACTCAGTTCCACTATAGGGCAACTGTAGGGTTACAGCATTCTATACAATTTTACATTGTGGCAACAGATTGGCCACGATCTAAGTATATGTGTGCTTCCATATACAGGCTGGCACAAATCTCATGCCATATAGTGCAGAATGTATTTCCATATAAGTATTTCTACATCCCTCCAGTGAATTGATTAGTCCTCTGTTGAAACTTGACTTTGTAACACTCATCCTCAGCTAATAACATTCTCTATTTTAGATCTGTCGAACCTTTCGACTTCCTGGATCTCCCGAGGGATCCTTGTCTGGTAACGGGTTTTTGCCAGGTTATAATTAAAACATCAGAAGTGGATGAGTCACATCCTGTGCCGAATGTGAAACAAATGTGAATCGGTACGTGTGTGTTCTTGTGTGTGTTTAGAACACATGCCTCAGGCTCTAATATGAACCATATCGTGACTGTGGTCGTACTATATGTCGGGAGGAAGCGGAGGAGGCGTCAGTGCTATTTTCAGCCACTCTCCATGGATCCAGGAGCTAGATCTGTTACAGAGCAGAAATGTGTTTTGTTATATAATGCTATATACAGTATAATATCATACAGTATGCAGCAATATGTTAATAATTATTGTAATCTATCTATGTATCTATGTGCTACTGTGCTGCTGAGATTCCTACTTCTCTACGTTTTACGTCGATGTATTTAGAAATCCTGAAATGTAATAAAAAAATTATAATGTCTGCAGTATGATGAGGGGAGATTACCTGCAAACATGTTACCTAAACAGGTAACTTTATCAAATGGTATTAACTGCATGATGCATGATGATACTGTATGCAGCAGCGAGTTCCACTAAGTGTGTCACGTTGCTTTAAGCTGTGTACTGTGTATTGAAATAGTGGTACAATATTTCTGAACAGTAGCTACAATAGGTTTTCATAACCTTTAGTTATGACTCATATTTAAAAAATGAAATACTGGATATTCAAGGTTATGTAAGGCTACATCAGTACTCATGCGAGTTTTATGAGGTTTATGAAGAATATGGTCTTATCTTTACATGAAAGAAAGAGGAGAGAAAAAAAGTTTCAATTATCATCTGTCAGGTCTTTAATTTTTACCATAAGTGTCCATCAGACACTGTGCAGATTTAAGTGAAAAAACTTAAAGCAAGCTAGTAACATGTACATGACATAAATAAGAGAAAGTGTCAACTTGCAAACAGTCTTGCGAAGTGACCATTGTGATCATGTAATGTGTGATGTACACTGACCATGATCACTTTTTTTATATTTTATTTCATTTTATATATTTTTATATAAATATTTACTATTTGTCTAAGCTACATTTTAAAGATGTAAAGTCTTTAGTAGTATCAATACCAGATTCTGCAAGTCTTTCTCGATCTCTGAATGCTACAATACTACAAACCAAAAAAACATTAGCGTTAAGGTCAGGTTTTTCTTGTTGTCACAAAAGACAACACACCTAAGTAGAAACATACATGCACATACCAAATAACTATTCAACACAATAGTAACTGAGAACCTAGTGCTATTTGAGGCGTGACCAAAGATGGTGATTAATGCCAATCAGTCATTGTGACTTAAATGAGCCATAAATGTCATCATTCGTTTTGTTAGTTCTACCCGTCATTGGTCCTTCCAGCATCATGAACACACCCCAACCTCCCTCACTAAAGTGCTCAAGTACTTCTCAGACTGCTCTTCATCTCAGCTATAAGGTGTGTGTGTGTGTGTGTGTGGGAGGTTATGCAGTTAAGCAACCATTGTCCTGAAATGTTTGAGCCCAAGATATAAATATTTTTTGTGCCAAAGAATAGGAAAGTGATGGATGCCTCAATGTCTACTTTTGATCTCAGAAAACAGTAGCAGTAAATTGTCTTTTTTTGGTAATTATTATTTAGATAAATTCTATTGTATGTAAGCATTGCATTTTATAACTATATTGTAAACTTTAATAATGGGAGCGGTAGTGGCTCTGGTGGCTGAGGCTCTGGGTTGCTGATCGGGGTTTGATTCCCAACACTACCGGGCTTCCACCATTCGGCTCTTGGCTATTATGGTTATATATAATGTCCAGATGCAGGCCATATTTAGTGTTAGTGCCAATACCAAGCGTGGAGAAATGGGTAGGTTGTAGAAGGAAGGGCATCTGGCGTAAAACCTGTGCCAATAACTTGCAGATGTGGCAAACCTGAGAAAGAGAAAAAGCCCAAGAAAAAACATTTCTAGTACTTAATAAATATAAAAGAAAATTGAACTAGCTAATTGCATTGTTTAGTCTAAACTCAATGCAAAACACTGATTTACTAGAAATAATGAGTTGCTAACCTCTGTAATTATGTATGATGTGCAACTCCTGATAACATCAAAACTGTTTAGACTATACCTGGTTCCACAGGTGCAGTAACATCTTAACTAAACTAATGCATTGTCATAATAGGGAATGAAGAACTATACTAAACTAAATCACCATGTCTTGATTACAGTTACACTGAGCAGTGCAAAATGTCCATGTATTGGATTGGATGTCAGACCTTAGAGTGATGATGATGTAAATATTTAATTAAACGACTTCAAGTCAGATCTATGTATCTTGTTTACTTGGAACAAAATGTGGTTTTTCAAGGACAGTGATGCAGGGCATACAAGTAACTATGACTAAGGTGCAAATACACAAAAGTGGGAGGTGATTGCAGCACAGTAATACACTGAACAATATGTACAGGACAATAAACACAGAGGACAATAAATAAACAGAACATGTGCTGTAAACTATTGAGTTGTGTAGCAACAATAAGTATAGCAGCAATATTGGCAGCAAGACAAGCTTCATAAAATGCCTGCTGATGCATTGTACAGTGCATAATGTTTAAAGTCATTCTAGGTTAGGCATATTAGCCCAAGGGAGCATTGCACAGTTTTGATTAATCTTACTCCCTCAGGTAAAAAAAAAAAACTGTTGAGTCTGGTGGCGGTGGCAAATAGCAAAACGGTGAAGATTCCATGGTATGGTTTAGAGGGATCATCTACAATTCTGTTGTCTTTGTGGGTGTATAGTTAATGTATAAGGTGTCAATGTTGGGAAGACCCTAAGGATCTTTTGAGCTGTTCACCATCCACTCTAGGGTCTTACAGTCAGAAAAAGTGCTGTTCCCGTTGAACCACATGATGAAACAGCTGGGTGCTCTCTGCTGCCCCTGTGTAGAAAGTGCTGAGGATGGGAAGAGGTTCTTGGATACACAGGAGAGGTCCTCTGTCATGTGCACACCAAGAAACCTGATGCTTTTGACAAGCAATGTACTTGAGTTAATCAACATCAAGACACAGATTGTTGTCTCTACACCATTCCATGAGATGGTTCACTTCCTCCATGTACGCTGACGCATCATTGTTGCAGATGAGGCCTACAGTATAGCCATAGTGGCATAAGCAAACTGATGATGATGTGATTTGAACTGTAGTTAAGCACACTCATGAGTAAGCAGTGTCAAAAGCAGTGGACTGGCCACAAATCCCTGGGGAATGCCAGTGTCCAGTGTGGTGGTGCTGGAAGCGATGTTCCCATTTTTATTGGACTAAGGACTTCCAGGAAAAAATTGCGTTGTGGGGGGAAGTGGTACAACCCAACAGGCTCAGCTTTTTTTAGCGGTTGTTGTGGGAACAATGAGTTGACTTCTGGACTAAAGTCTATGTACAGGATTATTACATAATTGTGAGTCAGAGAAAGGTGGATGCTAGCAGATATTGCATCTTCTGTTAACTCACTATGTGCAGTCAAATATTGTATCTTGCTATATGAAGAAATTCCTTCACTCATTTTCCATAGTGCTTGTCATATGTAGAGTCGCAGGGGCATGGAGCCTATGCCAGGGAACTCAGGGCACAAGGTAAGAAACACCAACCATCGCAGGGCAGACACACACAGTCACACACCTAATCTTACCCTCCAGGCAATCTGAAAACAGTCAGTGTAGACAGGTCCTGCCGGTCTAAACACTTAACACTTTTTAAGGAATTTTATCTATAATAACTTTATTTGAGAAAACTTATTATTACTCCAAAACGATCCAGTAAGCTTTTATTCCATAGGCCACAAAGGAAGGTTTAAAAAATGTTTCATTATAACATATGAAAGCCAACAAGACACTCAACTCCAAGGCCACATCCTTTGGAGATGTAGGATGTACTGTAGGATGTGGTCTCCATGTTCTTTGTAGGCCTAAGCCCTTCGCTGACTATGTAGACCACAAAGGACAACTTTCTGGTCTGCGGCAGATTTCTGAATTCTGTCATCAGCTGTTTCCGCCGTTACCTCTGTGTGAATTTCATATAAATGATCTATAAAATCACAATGATCTTGGTTAAAAAAAGGTGGTAGAATAGGTTGGACGGGGGCACCCGAGCTGCCGTTGATTAATGTTGTTTAGCCGCACGTACCCATGTCTTATGAAAACCTCTCTCAGGGTGCAGATTTCACGTAAATGCCCTTGCCCTTAAATGCCCATTTATAGATTATATATTTTAATTCTTTTTATAACATATTCATTTTAAAAAATAGATTGAGACGAACTATATATGTTATTTACATATTAAAGAGCAGCAATTATTTGTCTCCTTTCTTGCTAAATGTGAAGTCCTACATCATTCCAAAAATGTTTGAAAAAAAAGGAAAAGAGGGTCAGTAATGATTTCTGTTGATCCTGATCACAAACACATAGAGTTGCATTTTTTGTAATGGAATATTGATGTGGAATTTGCTTCCCCAATGTATTTGTGCTACCAGGCTACTGTTAAGGCCCATGTAATTTTACTTGTTTAGTTGTCTAGAAGACACAGATTTGTTTGTTTATTTATTTGTTTGTTTGTTTTGTTTTCGGAAAATAGCAGTGCAACTTACATGCAACCTAGGCAATCGTTTTAAAAAATAATGATATATAATTAATTTATTATGAAAATATCAAATAAAATTGCATAAAAAATATTTACAATTATGTACAAATTATATATAAAGTGTGCTAAAAGTGTACTATAAGTGCACTATATGTGCATACTTTGTGGTGTAGATCATTTAGTGTAGATATAACCCATAGGAAAAATCGTAGATATCTGTATACACATTAAACGGTTCCTTCTATCAACAGTGGCTCTGCTCGCAGCTAGAGTAAGCAAGCGATGTGTTGATTGTGCTGTGTTTAATCAGTTAGACATTAGTGCTGACAGCATGGACCTATTTGATTACAACAGGCAGGAAGCAAAGTTAAACATTTCCAGCAACTCTGTTACAAACAGATTCGAAATAACGCCACAAAGACCAGATCTGATACTTAACTTAAACTTAAACCTTAACTTTTTTTTTTTTGTTAGTACATCTAGATACATTGTATATCCATGTCCCTGTTTCAATGAAAGCAGATTTTAAAGGAACCAAATAAGGCAAATTAAATAAGGTTTGTATCAAATTTCATATAAATGAGTTGAATCCTTTTGCATCATCTGATTTTAGAAATTAAAACTACTGAACAGGAACGATGTCTTGTAATATGGCTTAACAAGGCATACAGAATACGCATGTACTATAGATAGCTGCTGGTGGTGTTGGTGGTGTTGTTTTAAATACATTTCTTAGTGTAGCTATCTTTTCCACATGATTAGCAAAGAAAGATTCTCAGCATCAACAAAAAGATCTAAATGGTCTTCTGACTTTTCTAAAGTTCTAAAAAATGTATCACCAACAAACACTAATGTCCATATCACTCTTGTTACTATCTAGAAACACAAAACATCTCTCTCAGACTCGGGCTTCAGCACGAGCCACATGCAAAGCCCCTTTAATCAAATCCACAGACCAGCAGGAGAACATCAGCTCTCCAGAGACACATTTTCATGACACATTTTTCATTTTATGTCTGAGGTGAATCAGGTTTGGATGAGGTGACTAGAAAAAAAGAGAGAGAATGAACGAAGGCTGGAAAATGTCCATCACATCAGCAGAAGATCACGCCACTTTAGAGAAATGTTCAATGAGAGGAGCAGAGAGTTTGGTGGAGCCACCCAGGTTCACATCAATCAGGGGGACTTTGAACCTGTTGGATGAAATATTTCAGAAAAGAAAGTTAGTTTGTGGTTATTCAGTTTAAACCTGGTGACACACACCCACACTGACACATATAAATTATATAAAATGAATATATTATTCATGCATGGATAGCCAAGAGGACATATAGGACGTTTACTCTAAATTGAGTAAATGTATTTTCATTCTGATAAATGTATATGCTGTTTAGTTTAGTACTAATGAATATATAAAGCCATTTTTAGTTACAGCAGAGTCACAGTTAACCTTTAAAAGGGCAACCGGCACAGATACACTCTGGCAAAACAACATAGGTCAATGACCATTAAAAAAATATATGTGCTTATATGAAAGCCTTGCACTCCCCGTGTGTTAGCGGGGAGGCTTCAGACTTTAATCTGTGTATTTGGGATTTCGGATATGACAGGGAGAGCGAAAGTTATCATTGCTTTTATAAAGGTTAAATTTTACAATAACCGTAATATGGGAAAGTTATTGCAAAATTGTAGAACTCTCATAATGAGCTTCTTCTTATTATTATTATTATTATTATTATTATTATTATTTGATCATTCAAACTAATAAAAACAACAATAGAAACATTTGTGTTATTTCTTTGCCTATGTGACACATTTTAAATTTTTTGGCCCAGTCATGTTTGGTAGTTAATTGAAATGAACTTAAATTCCTTTTATCATAGCACCTATTTTGTGCTTTAAAAAAAAGGATCAAATAATCAAATAATCAAATAATAGCTAAATTGCTACTACATTAAGTCGAAGTTAAAAAAAAAACAACTATTAAATATCAAGCTTAAACTTCAAAAAGTACCATTAAATTTACTTACTGTACATACTGTAATGAGAATTCATGTAGTTCATTATTTTTGACCATTGTAATATATACTTAAGATATTTACATATTACACCATCAAACATACCAAATAGTCAATTAATCAATTTAAAGGATTAGATAAAGGTTTGATGAATATGTTTGATGATATAAATTGGACACTTTGACAAACGCATTCGCTGCTACTCTGGCATGAGACTCCACACTGTTTACATTCTAAGTAGAAATAACAGCTACTTTTGGGTCAGTTCGCTGTTTCCTGTCTCTAGGACTTAAGTTTAATTAATTGGACATATAACAGTACAGCTGACTGTGGGATGTGGGAGGATATGTGCCAGTGGAAAGTTCAAATATGCAGAATTATGTAAGTACAAATAGGACAAAAAAAAATGTTTTTTGTCCTATAAAATCAGATAAACTTAATGATTTTTTGGTAAAAAAAATAAAAAAAAAACGGTTGGCTACATAGTTGGCTACTTCACGTTTATCTCTAGATTTTAGTGTTATAATGCACAACTAGATAAAAGAACCTGGCACCTACTATAAGTAGAGTGAGGGAAAAAAACATTATATATACGTAATACCCTGCTACACTAATGCACTTATCACAGTGTTTCATTAGTGCTTAGATACAATCAAGGTACAAAGTAGTCTCAGTATGCCAAAAGCTCTCCCCCCCCAACATGTGGAAATGGCTTGGAGACATGTTTCTGTATTATGCAAGTGGTGTTGGAGAATGATTGTGTGTACAGTTCCTATATACAGATGAGTCTCTTCTGCAAGCTGGCTACAAGTTATTCGTTGATTTTCAAGGATCAGGCATACCATTTGGCAAATGTTCACGGGAACGACTGCAGTGGGCTTCAAGCCACCTCGGCCAAGATCGTCACTTAGTGATGTACAGCCTTCTTAAAAACATTTGCACAATTCAAATGTCTTACTGTGGCTGTGTCTCATCTCAATACTGTGCTCCAAGTCTTCTGTAAATTTCAATCAGTTTTACACCATCATTTACAAGGAATTTCATAACAAGTGCTGGTTTGACTTGAACACCCCTTGTAGCATATTGAGTCTCACACACACACACACACACACAGACGCACACATGCACACACTTAAAGATTCAAGCTGTTTACTGCGTTGGTGTCACTTGTAAAAGAAGCGTTTACACGTCTGTGTTTGCAATCTCGTCTGAGTTAAATAAGACAGAGGTGCTGAAAACCGAGTGTGTGTTTTCTCTCTGTGGAGTAAAGAAATGGGGTTAAATGTTTTGACCGTGACTGAAACTATAAAGCTTAAAGAGGAGGAGAAAGGTGATTCAGAAAGTGCAACCCGAGCCCTGTGACCTTGACCCAAGGTGGCCTAGACTGTTCCTGCACTTCATCTCCTCACTGCTCACACAGTTGCAACATCTCACAGAGGAGCCATGTGCATGCAGCTAATTTATTGGAGGTTATGAAAAAGTAGGATTTCATTACATGTACTAGCTTTCACTCAGAAGGGCAGGGAAAATAAAGCAAAATTATGTGCAAAAAGGACTCTAAAGCACACATGGATTTCCTAATAACAATTCATAGCATTGCATAAAAAGATAATGTACATACGTAGAGGTTTCATTCTTTGGTTTTCTTCATTATTATTGTTTGTTTGTTTGTTTTTGTAAAGAGGAAATTCTACATGTTTCTGAATAATTCTTAATTAAGCCAAACACAAAGAGTGATCTGTGTAAAGTACAATGGAACTTTGGTTAACTTTTCAAAGATTAATATAATATGCCTTTATTAATGTATCAGGAAATTTCCTTGGCCCAGACCAGATTGATACAGCCTCGTCCAGCCTGGTCCTTGACCCGAATTACAAAATGATTACAAGTGATTACATTGACAAAAATGTAACAAAATATTTTTGCCCATTAGGAATTTAGCCCGGAATAACATTCGTATAAACTGTAAGAACTTTACAGAATGTTCTAATGGTGATCTCTGTTATTCTAGAGTGAATGAAGTCTCGTCAGAAGGCGTCCCAGAAAACTGAATTAAGAAACCCAGATTTAACATAAGAGCTACCTCACACTGCAAAAAGTGATATCTTAGCAAGTGAAAATATCTTGAATTTATTCAAATTTATCTGAAGCTTCTTAACAACCAAATATAAGATTATTAAGCTTATTTCTAGACACATTTGACTAATTTGTAAGTGTACATTTTTTGTTCTATTGGCAGATGATTTTGCTAGGTTTAAGGATTTATTACTTGAATGAAGCAAAGTTATCTGCCAATAGAACAAACACTTACAAATTAGTCACAATTATTAAGAAGGAAGATTCATGAAGCACTGTCGCCTTGCACCTGCAGGTTCCAGGTTCGATTCCCGCCTCGAGTCTGTGTGCATGGAGTTTGTACGTTCTCTTCATGCTTGGTGGGTTTCCTCCGGGTGCTCCGGTTTCCTCCTACAGTCCAAAGACAGATTGGTGCTTCCAATGTGAATGTGCATGTGAGTGCATGTATGCGTGTGCGCCTTGCAATGGATTGGCACCCTGTTTGCCTGTTTGTCCCCTAAATCTCCTGGGATAGCCTCCCATGACTCTATATACAGGATAAAATGGTAGAGATGATGAGTGAGTGTGAGAGCGAGTGAGTGAGGAAGCTGGGAACAAGACAAGGATGGACTACCAACTTATTACAATGCACCTGACCACACACTATGGATAGTTTGAAACTATGGGGAAGAAACCAGAATACTTAAAAACAGATTCCCCGGTAGATGCTGGAAACGCTCAGTGCATGGCAGGAACATACCCAGACCAGGACGCCAGTCCAACACAAGTCACCATGCACACATACAGTATATTCCCTAGAGGAAATTCAGGTCAACAACCCACCAACCAGCGAGGTTGGAGAAAACAAGAACATTGAAGAAACCCATAGAAACATACTGTAGGAAGAGCATAAAACATTCCACATCAACAGCAACCCAAGCTCACAATCAAGCATAAAGCTGTGAGGCAGCAATACAATCCAGTGCACCACCATAAGGATTAAATAAAAGGAAGGAAATGCAGCAAAATATGAATTTTAAAATATTCCTCCAGAGAAAGTCATTCTCACTATTAGTCATGTGTCAAAAGCAAATGTTTACTTGTTTCATGCTGACGTTTGTTATTTGGTACTTAAGCTTGAGAGCTGAAAGTCATTGTGAAAGATGCTGTTTGGATGAATCCTGTTACGTCAGTACCGACACACTTCAGTTGACTCAGAGAGGCTACGTGCTCGCAAGCGACTTCTCTACATGTGCTTACTCCACATATTATCTGGTAACCTGGCCATGTCACTGCACTTAACAAAAGGCGCCTGTGTGAGTTGGCTGGCACGTTGCAACATGCGCGCGCTCGCCGAGAGAAGAAAGAAGCTGACAGATTTAGCCCTGTAGCCTCATGCTGTGCTTCACACACAGCTTGCCTCATTAACTTCGTACACAATCGTACAAAAGTCTCTCTCTATGTCATTCTTTTTTTGCTTTTTTTTTTTTTTTTTTGCGCCGCCATCTTTATGTTCAAACTTCAGTGGTCATGTCCAATCGAACATGCCCCGTGTCTTCATTAGTGGACATCCCTGAAAACCCGATTCCATTTTCAGCTGGAACAATAAAACTGTTATGCCAGCATTTTAATACATGTTTGCCCTCCAGATATCTAAGCGGATGATCTAAGGAACAGAAGCTGGCTGTGTGTTCATGCACAATCATGTATTGCTCACCATAGAGAGCTGCATGTTAAATCTGGGATCGGCATCAAAAACATCTGTCATTAATGTCAAGTAAACACAGAGAGGACTGATGTGTTAGGTTGTGGGTGTGTTTAAGAAAAAGGTGGATACACATGGTACAGATAAGTCCATCAGTTGAAACAGTATTACCTGCCAAACTTGTTAGACTAATAGCAATACCATTATTTAAAGCGTTTTTTGTACTCACATGTACACTGTACACTGATTAGGCCAGGCAGTAATAATGTGCGGGAACACTGTGGCTGCGCGTAAAACGTTTCTAGCTGTTGCTAAGCCAGTTTCAGGGGACTTTAGCGCTCTGTGAAGCAAATAGCTCTTCACTTACAGAGTAAACACACTTGAGAAAAAAATGTGTCATTCTGAAGTGATCAAAACTTATGATCCCAGTGTGCAACACTTCACAATGAGAACTCTGATCCATCCATGATGTAATCATTTGGAACTCGGATTATAAAGTTGTGCTTTTGGCCTACAATGAAAAACAAATAGAAAACCACAAGCTTAAGGCTTTTAGAATATAACTGTCAGCATTAATCCTTCAACACATGTGATTAATTAAAAAAATTTAATGTGTTAAAAATGAGTGCAAGGCCAGGCACATCTGATTGGACAAATTCTATAACCAGAAGTTGTGTTTATACTTCAACAGTGCAGTAGTTCTAAGAAGAGTTCTAGAATCCGAGTCTATTAAACTGAACCAGTTTCGTGGTTGCGGGCGGCACAGTGGTGTAGTGGTTAGCACTGTCACCTTGTACCTCCAGGGTCTGGGTTCGATTCCTGGCCAGGCTCGATTCCCATCTCTGTGTGCATGGAGTTTGCATGTTCTCCCCCGTGCTTGGTGGGTTTCCTCCGGGTACTCTGGTTTCCTCCCACAGTTCAAAGGTTAGGCTAATTGGTGATCCCAAATTGCTTGTAGTGTGTGAGTGTATGTGTGTGTGCCCTGCGATGGATTGGCACCCTGTCCAGGGTGTATACTGCCTCGTGCCCTAATCCTCCTGGGATAGGCTCCAGGGGCCTGTGACCCTGAATACAGGATAAAGTGGTATAGAAGATGAGTGAGTGAGTGAGTGAGTGAGTTTTGTGGTTCTAAACTCTAACTGTTTTTGTTCCCACGTATCACTGGTTTGTGTCACATTAAGGAAGTTTATAGCCGCTACTGAGCCATATGCACTATCATCAGGACCTATAATCATGGCTAAACGCTTGGGGACAACAGCGGCCTTCATCAGCAATGACTATGGTGTACACTTTCATTTGCATTAACTGATGAAAATAGAAGATACATGTTAATGTCACAACAACATGAAGAAAAATATTTATGTATATATCTACGAACAGAAATTATTTTCAAAACGTACCAAACTGATGTAGGAAAAAGAGGATAGACTACTGATTGTTACAGACACCTGACTACCATGATGTCAGTCACAACAATGGATGTTGGAAGTACCGTTAACCAATATTAGGCTGCTATGTATTTTTGTTGATTTACATTTGAGGCATATTAGCCAATAAAAAATCATCAGGTTACCTGATGATTACCCACCAACTTACCTGGTGCTTTGACACTCAGATAAAAGAGTAACCTAGAAATTGATATCTGTTCAATCTCTTGTTATAAGAGAGAGCTAGAGAGGGATTTGGGATTCAGTCTGGAGTTAGAAGCTAGTTAGTAATAAACTACAATTCAAAATGACTTAGAAGCAATTACTAAGGAGATAAAGTGTTGATGACTATGTTATCATAGTGCTTTTGTGACTATTATTGAATGTGGGTTTTGGCACTATCAAGTTAGGTATCTTTAGCCTTTTTCGCCACATTGTAACATCACGTGCAAAAGATGAGCAGTAATTTTAAGCTTTAGTGAGGTACTAAGGGGGTTTTCCCACATTCACACACATTTTTTCTCTAGAACTTAAATTATCACTAATTAAAAAAATTAGCAGTTTCCCAGAAGGCAGCACGGTGGCTTAGTGGTTAGAACTATAGCCTTGCACCTTCAGTGTCCGGGTTCGATTCCTGCCTCGGGTCTGTGTTCAGGGCGTTTGCATGTTTTCCCCATGCTTGGTGTCTTTTCACCCAGAGTCCAAAAACATGAGGATTAGGTTAAATGGCGTTCACAAATTGGCGCACAAGCATATGAGTGAGTGTGTGTGTGTGTATGTGTGTGCCCCGCCTCGTGCCCTGATTCTCCTGGGAAAGGTTCCAGGCCCCCTGTGACCCTGTATACAGGATACAGCGGTACAGATAATGAGTGAGTGAGTTTTTTTTGGACACTCGACTCTGTGCCTTAAATCTGCTATGATTTGGCTGCACATTACCTGGTAACATTTACTTACAATCGTCATGTAATCGCCTCCAAACTGTGCCGGGCCATTTCAAACTCTCTACAAACTTACAGTACACTCACAATTTGCTATAAATAGTCAAGATTTGTCAGGAACTGCTCTAATTTCTCTCAGTGGAGTTCTGTGTGAATTACATAATGCTGAAAGTGGTATCTTATTGATAAAGTCTTATTATCGTCTTTAAGGAGCAATTTTTGTGTGAAAGGGGCTTTGACGTGTGTGTGCATGTGTGTGATGCCCTACAACAGGTGTCGTATTTCAGCCTCACACCGAGTGTTCCTGCGCTATGCTACGGATCCACCATGACCTTGATCAGGTGACCTTGAAGCATGAATCAGCAAGTAAGATACCAAGTGATAGTGGATAAATCTGTGGTGTATTTAGGACGTCTACAACGATTGAGAAGATGGCATACCTTGAATATTTTAATATCATTGCTTGATTTTGCTTCTGTGAATTCACATACAAACTATGATGAAAAAATATCTACTGTGTACCAATGTAATCTAATAGCCTTTAAAAAAAAAATAAAAAAAAATCATTACAAACAGACATTCTGGGGCCATGTGGAAAAAAAATTTCCTCTGGGACCGTGCCCTTAGACCCTCATAATAAAGGCAAAGTCCCTTATCTATAAATCTCTAGTAATGTCCTGCTTGTTACATTTTTTTCTCTGGTTTGTCTAAATTCCATCTGCAATTCGGGATATATAGTCTTTAAGCCTGAGTACTATAAATACTGCAAAGCATATGACAAATTACATTTCTTATATTAGTCTTATTAAAGTGTACAAATGTCTTACAACACAGTAAAAATGTACAGAAATGTCATCGAAATGAAAATTCTTTCGAATACTAAACCACTAAATGAACAGCTTCAGTAAGTTGAGAGGTGTTCAACACAACAGTAACTCATTACATCTTTATACTGCTTAAGTGTATTAAGGGTGTCACGCATGCGATGAGGTAATGAGAGTTAAACTCAATAATCAAACACACACACACACACACACACACACACACACTTTTTCCATTTCACACAGCATGCGCCAATGTGCCAACGTAATTTAGTGAGACATTATACAAGTGATCCACCATCATCAAACCACTACATGCATGTGTGTGTGTGTGTGTCTATTAGTGTAAAGACTGTAGAATTATTCAACAAGGTCTACAGGAAGACAAAAAAAGAAATATTTTTTATTAATAGAGACAAACATGGAAGGTGTGCGAGACAAGCAGAGAAGCATCTAAATCTCTTCTGTAAGCAGGAAACCCCTGAGGAATCCCACGTCTCCTGAAACCAGAGAAGGCGTAAATTAAAGGAGGTGCGAAAGTTTGGCCAGCTCCTCCCTGACACCTCACACAACAAACTGTGTTTGTTTAAGGCCCAGCCAGTCACGGTACAATTTGCGAATCCGAGTTGTTTGTTTTCCATTAGCACGCACATTTGAAACAATAAAAGTTGCCACGTCAGTTCTCGCCAAGCGATCCAAATCAAAACAGAATGCGTTTTCTGGAGTCTGCTAGGAAACTAAGTACATGCATCGCTTATTAGCAACTACGGGATTATGTGTTTTAATTGCCAAACACATCAACACAAAGCACATTTCCGTGTAGGATTCAAATTCACTGTTTGGTGTATTGCGTAATATATTTTGTGTAATTGTAATGTATTATTGTGAGGAATACAAAATGAAACTCGAATTTTTTTTGTCATACACAGTATGATAGGCAGTGGAATGCTTGTGTGACCGTCCCATGATGTAAAATAAAAAAAGAAGGTAACTAGTGTTCAAGAAAAAAAAGAATATGAAATGAAAAAAATATTTTAAAAAAAGAATGAGAGTATGAAAAGAAAATATAAAAAATAAATAATCTAAAATATGAAATAACAATATAATAATAATAATTATGCAAATATAGAATATAGAGAAAACTTTTAGCTGCATTTACACTATGTACAAGTAATAAAATAAAGTTGAAATAGAATAGCAATGTCCAGTCATGAGCAAAACAATGTACAAAGTTTCAGGTAAAATGTAGACCATGTGCAAATGTACGGTAGTGCAATATTGAGTTGAGTGGTGTTGAATGGTGTATAAGAAGGTGTATAAAACTGAAAATCGAGGTCTTTTAGGAAAATCAAGTAACCTCCAAACTGGAGGACACATCCCCTGTGTGTGTGTAGGTTTTGTGTGTGTGTGTGTGTGTGTGTGTGCGTGCGCGTGTGTGTGTTGTTGTTGTTCCATCTGTGTGCCGGTTTGGTTGGTCAGTAGGTGCAGGGTCCCTGCAGTTCGTAGGTCTGTTAGGATGTTTGTGAAACGTGTGTATCAGTGTGTGTTGCGAGGGTACGGAGGGGGCAGCTCCTAGCGAGACCACCAAGCCGTGACCAAGCAGACTGTCACCCCTGTCTGCCTTCTCAGAGTCCTGATCTCCCACAAAGACTACAAGATACAAATAATAATAAAAAAAAAAACTCCTGCAGTCATTAGGCTGTTCCTCTTTTAGTCTGATCTCAAGCTTTTATGTTTCATGCAAGTTTTCTTATTTTGGTCCTCAGTAAATATTACATGGATTGTGTGGAACACAATGCTTTGAAAAAGAATTAATGTAATAGTAAACTGAAGAGCACATTAAAGAGGATATTTATTCCCCTGGAGGCTTTTTCTTGTAACTGGAAGTGTAAGGAAGTGTATTGTCCATGATAATGTGAAAAATATAATGCAATTCTTTTAAAACCGCAGATTTAATTTCCACATTCCTGTCTGGATGTGAGAGCTTAAAAAATAGTCATTGTTCTTTGTTACTGTACATAAGTATTATTTTGGCATATTTCTGCATTACTAGTGTTTTATTGAAATCAGATACTTCTGCTGTTATTTACTAATGTTAATTGGGGTGGGGGGGGCATTTTAAATGTGAGTTGATTTTTTTTTCTGTGAAATATTTTGGATGAGTCTAATCCTTCTAGTGCGTGTGTGTGTGTGTGTGTGTGTGTGTGTGTGTGTGTGTGTGTGTGTGTGTGTGTGTGTGTGCGTGAGAGAGAGAGAG
>JAOVVA010000041.1:7272515-7285177 GCA_028565275.1 Leiocassis micropogon
TGTGTGTGTGTGTGTGTGTGTGTGTGTGTGTGTGTGTGTGTGTGTGTGTGTGTGTGTGTGCATGAGAGAGAGAGAGAACTTTAGCCTCAACACCAGGCAGAATCTAAAAGAACAAAAAATCTTTTACATCTATTTATACTGTATTTTATAGCTTGGGTCTCGAGACCACAAACAGACATTATGTACACATTATGAAGCACGCATGAAATGTCTGGAGCGAAGTATCAGTATAAATAATTGCTTCTTGGCAATATCCCATAGAATTAGCAAAAGTCTTGATCAAGCTGATAAAGTAATGTTTTTAGCTGGTAAAGAGCTCACGGTTCTCAGGGACCCTAAAAGAAAGGATTAAATGACTAAAGAAACAACAAGTTAAGCAATTCACAAATCATGCTGATTTGTCATCTCTGATGATCTTCTCATGCTACACAATGTAGTCAGTGATCCATGTGCGTCCGAATGTGGATAGCAACTGGACGGTTGACACTGAGGACGAGCAAACCTGGCCCTAGATTTAAAGAGGTTTCAATATGCTCGAGTAAAGAGTAGTAAAGACTTCGAGGAAGGCGTGAAGAAAAACCCAGAAGCAACTACATTTACAGGCTTCCCTGCGAAAAAGTGGTGTCTGTTTCAAAATATTCAATACCTCCTTATGTAGTTTTGTCTTTATACCCTGAATAATTTTCCTTGCACTCCTGACAAAAATGTTTCTTGGTCTACATGACCATAGCTAGGGATCACCAGAACCTCTGATTTTCTTTTTTCAGAATTTGGACACTACAGATTAGCATTTTCAAATCTTTAGATATCTTCCTATATATATTTTTTTTTGTTTATATACCTTTTCTTCCTGGTCCTCTGGCAGCTCTTTTGTCTTCCCCATGGCTCAGTATCCAAAGTAAGCGCTGCTCTGGATAAAACATGCCGGACTCGTCCAAGAGCTGAGAAACTCATTGACTATTTATACACAAACACAAACTACTGTCAAACACATCACAGGTGTAGGAACTTACCCTTAATAGTTATTTAAACCTGCGTGTGTGAGTGTGTGTGTGTGTGTGTGTGTGTGTGTGTGTGTGTGTGTGTCAGCTTGTGTGAATATTAGCAGGCCAAATATTAAAGTGTATGTAAACCTATGATCAGGGCTGTTTGGGTGATTTCAGTTATCATTGAAATCGATATATGGCGATTATATATTTATATGAAAATAACTAGCTGTATCCCACCACTACTGATGAACAAAAGAAACATTTTTCAACAATAACAGTCATATTAAAAAAAAGAAAATATTTAACAAATTCTGCCGAGGTATGTAAAATTATTAACACAACTGTAAGTAGAAAAAGCAAGTTAAGAAAAAATTCACATATTTAAATTAAATTCAGTTTTATTTGTATAGTGCTTTTAACAGGGTTAGTGATGGCTCAGGCAGTTGAGGCTGTGGGTTGCTAATAGGTTGGGGTTTTGAATCTTCCAACCGCCAGGGAAGCCACTGTTGGGTGAGGGCTCTTAACCCTACAGTATGTCCATACAAAATCACTTTGTTCTCAAAGCTTGGATTAAAAAGAAAGAGGGTTTAGTATCGTTCTAGCAATGATGGAACTCATCACCTTATTTACTTGACAGCACAGGAGACACAAAAACGTGCGTTTAAACAATAGATATTGTCACAAAGGAGCTTTATAGAAATGAATTATATACTAAATATATATGATTTATAGCTTTATCAGTTTGCTCCTAATGGGCAAAACCAGAGGTGATGGTGACAAGCAAAATCTCATTGAGACAACATAGAAGAAAACCTGGAGAGGAACCAGACTCAAAAAGGAACCCAACATTATTTGAGTGACATCACAACCCCTTCCCCTTAACTGTAGATAACTATAATGTCACAAAGTGAAATTGTATAAAGAAAATGTCTTTTGGGTAATATGAAGTCCACTTCATTGAGGTTACCAACTGTTCACTGATGGAGACTTGGGTACAAAACTGTTGGTTCAGTTCTATAACTATTCAAGCAACTGCAGTCTCAAGCTGTCAAAGCATTCCAAAGCTATCTTCATGCTTATTACACTGAACTGTCTAAAGTTATCACAAGCATCTTTAAGCTGACCGTATGAAACCATCCTCAGCAGCAGATAAGTTTCACTCTCTGTCTAAAAGATGTGTTTCATCCAAAAGAGCTAGCAGGGTTAGCAGCAGTTTACCATGATCCTGGATTTACTATAGTGCTGGATAGTAATGATTGCTTTTAAAGACTCAAGAATTCCTTAAATCCATATTAAAACTCTTACTGTAGCTGCAGAAATGGGAAGGGGGATGAGATGGAGGATCTGGGTAAAGAGTGTTTGTGGGGAGATAAGCTGGGTCGGATTAGACGTGGAGAATCGTGAGGGGATACAATAAGTCAAAGATCCGGCAGTCAGTGGAAAAAGGACCTAACTGATGGCCTTCCAAGCTACAAAGGACATGTCTCTTAATCAGTTCTGAGGAGGCATGACCGAAAGATCCATTGATATTCGGAAGTCTGTAAACGAGAGAAAAAAAGTTCCATAAATTTTTTTTTTACTTTGGTTAAACCTGTATGTGCTAAAAGAAAGTCAAAAACAGAAACTAGCCAAGTGGACCACTGCTGACAGATTTTACAATAGAATTTGTGTCCCAGTAAATGAGCTAAACTGTTAGATAATCAGTTGCAGGAAAGTGGGCTGGATGTAAGTGTGAGGCACGACTTCTGGCCATGAACAGAGAAGCTATATTTTTATCACCAGCATTAGGGCTCCTCCGGCTGCTCAGAGATAAAAACGTTATCCCGTGAAGCCCCAAAACCATTCTCCAGCCATGATGTTTCGAAATTTCTACACAGATGATGAATTGTTCATATTTTTACTGCAGAAGCAGACACGATGCAGTTTCTAACAGAACTTCCCACATTAAAACTCAAACCCGCTTAAACTAACTAGACATTTTCTTGCTAGCCCGTCTTTTATGTTCTATTTTGTTTGGACTCCATTTCACACCTCCACACATATCTGACCTGGATTAGTGACACCAGGGTCCCGGACTAAACGCTGCATGAATGGGAGCTCCACCAGACTCGGAGACTCTGCCTGCTTAATCTGCTAATGTATTCTCCGGGTCAGGAGGTCCCTTTTTCTAATCAATGCTCGGGATTTATTCAGCTTTTCCCTGGAATGTGCCCTGTCCACAGTTCTCTCTTGATGTCGCACCTCTGTTTGTCACCCCATTCCAATTTTCCACAGGATTTCACCACCAAATGGGGAATAAAGCCTAGAGCAGCACCCCATTAAACATTTTAGTTGTTATTTAGCACTTATATTTAGCACTTTTATTACTTAAAATATATATATATATATATTTTTTTTTTTTATTATAAAAATTTAAATGCTATTTAATACATTCTGTAGAGCCTGGCTTTTTATGCATAGAGTATAATTTAGCACTAAGAATCACATACTTTTATTTTATTGCATTTCTTGTAAATTGCGTTTATGCAAAGGTGAACTGGTTTAACTTACAACCAGGCAACAATTAATTTCTGGCTACATACAGTAAAAAGAGTGAAAATCATAAGAACACATAATGAGATTCTTTTTTTTTTTTGTCTTGCATGTATTTCAATTTAGCATTATTTATTATTTAAAAAAAATATATCCTGAATGAAATCTCAGAAATATAAATGATATTTATGATTAATATTTATCTTCTATATTGGGTGATATTTGAAACATAAGCCAAGTAAATCTTTTTAAGTAAATTAGAAGGAGTATAGAGAGAAGGACAGCTGAGCTCAGAGGAGCTCACACACTGGGCCAGACATGAAAAGAATCTTGGCCCAAGATCAAACTCAGGAACTCAAACAGAGATGAAAATTAAAATGACAATCACAATTTTAAAAATTGAATAGCACTAAATATGTAAATTTATTTATTTTTTAAAAAAGAAAGAAAAAAATGAGTCAGGAACAAACAAGGTTTTATCTGTTTAGAATACAGATATAGAGTATATAGGAGAACAACGGAGTCTGTGAGTGGATGTAAGGCTTGTCAGCACATTTTGAAAATAATAAAGAAGCACTCATATATTGCAGATGTTTTTTTATTTTTTTATAGTACAGTGGTGGCCAAAGGTTTTAAGTCAAAAGTTTAATTCAGTATTTTAATGGCATTCTAATTTTTTTAAATAATGACAATCAAGATAATAACAGTAATTTATGCAATGAAATTGCTATACAACAATTACATATGAAGTCCTTTAATTTTTCAAATCCTACTGGATCCAGCTGGACATAGACTCAAAAAGACGTCTGCAGTCAATCGTTCAATCTATGCCTGCTTGATCTCTTCCTGAAGATTATGTAGGGGAGGTGGTTTCTTGACCGCTACTGTATTATTCATCATTGTCCAACAGTTTTCTATTGCGTTGACCGAAGACATGGCTTTTAGAAGCTGAGTACCATTGTCCCATAGCCAGGTTTTCATTAGTTTTTCAGTTCATCAGCACAACGCTTCAGCCAGATAGGCTAGAACTAATTAGTGACATCATTGTTTTGTGCATGGCGAGCGCTCTAATACATATCATATGTTGTCTTATAAAACTTTTGCCCACCACACTGTGTACACTGCCTTGGAAAAAAATCATAATCATAATAATAATTAATTTTAAAAAATTACAGTTGGATTTAAATAAGCAAATACTTAAGTGCCTTTGATTGGATAATTACTGCAGTGATTAATAAGATTCAGCTGGCAACAATTATTGTAAACCTAACAGATGCAATGAGAGATTTTTCATTTAAAAAAACAAGCATGTTGAAAGACATATCCCATGATCATAAAAAAAGGTTATTGGTCTTGATCAAGCAAAGAAAACAACTAAAGAGATTGCTGGGATGCCTGGAATTGTTTTTTGGAGGGGGTGCACGAGAAGTGTAGTTTTATTAGATCAATGAACCATTTGCCTGAACACCAGTTTTGGCAGCATTTTCCAGGCTAGCTAATTAGAAAATGTTAATACAAACATGTATTTCCCGTATAAGTCTGTTTATTTGAGACATCTGGAAATTCGGTTGAAAACAGGGTTTTGCAATAGCATTTCTGTTCACCACACTGTACAAAAACTATGATGTAAATGCATAGTTATTTAATTAACAAAAAAAAAAAGTTAAAATTGTGACAGTGAAAAAAGTAATAGTAATGCTGCAATCCTGTTTGCTTTTTTTGGATGTGGGATGGGTGTTGAGTGTTTAATTATGCAAGTTATATCCATGTTGGCTGTCGTTATGATTACATTTGGCAGAAGAAACTGTAATCATCAGAAAATTTTAATTGCATAACAGTTTGAGTTTACTCATTTTAATACCTTATTCACAAGAAAGTACATAATAATAACAGAACATTTTAACACATTGGTAAATAAGCACTATTCCATTTTCATTTGGCATGCAGATCTAGTTCTTAAGTAGGTAGAAGGTCTTTGAAACTCAAGACTCCTTAAGAGATCATCTTCAGGACGACTTTAGTATGATGACTTTAGGAAATTAGTCTGGGATATTTACATTTTTAGAGCTTATTTGACCCTAAAGGTATACCCAGTTGCTCTCTAGTTCAGAAGAAGTCCAGCCATCCCACCCACTGTGATGTAAGGAGTCTTTAATGTTTGATTATAGTATTGGTTTGCGAATTATACTAATACAAGGGCCGTATTAAGTCAAACCAGGACTTTTCAGGACTTTAACAGGATCTATGAAACTACACAAATGCACTTATTCCAGTGTTTCACTAGTCCTTGGATACTATCAAGGTAGAAAGATTTCCCAGAGCCATGATCAGACTGCCTACTTCACGCTCCCAGGAACGCCTTTTAAATGACCCAAACGTGGAAATCATTGGATCAAGGCTAGTACTATATTTTTTTACATTTTACATTTGGGCATTTGGCAGACGCTCTTATCCAGAGCGACTTACATTTTTATCTCATTACACATCTGAGCAAGTGAGGGTTAAGGGCCTTGCTCAAGGGCCCAACAGTGGCAACTTGGTGGTTGTGGGGTTTGAACCTGGGATCTTCCGAACCGTAGTCCAATGCCTTAACCACTGAGCTACCCCTGGCCCTCTATATGGGGAGATACAGCAATAACTCCAAGCCAAGTTCCTGTAACGTGCAAGTGGTCTTCATTAATCAATGTGTGTACAGTTCCACACAGAGAGATGAGTCTCTTCCTCGAGTTGTTAATGAGTTATAAATTAATTTTCAAGGATCTGGTTTTCTACTTGCTTGTTAACAGGAACGACTGCAGTGGGCTCTGAGCCACCTCAGCCAGGATTGTCATTTATGGACATACAGACGTACAGCCTTCTTTAAAACGTTTGCGCCATTCAAATGTCTTATTGTCTTACTATTCAAATGTCTCAGCACCGTACTGTGTTTGAAATCTTCTGTAAATGACAGTTGGTTGCACACCTTCATTCAGAAGAAATTTCATCACATTTCCCACTTTGACTTGAATGCCCCTCATATTTGAGAAAGCCACAAATACAAAAGAACAAAAAAATATATCCAAGGAATCATATCGGACTGAAAAAAAATTAAATGAATTCGAATTTGCCACCATGCCATATCAGGTTAGCATATGGAGGTATAATTTAATGACTCATTAATGGTGCTTTCCATGACCAGGTAAGCAACGCCCAGTGCCAGCCATTAAGCAACTATTAAGCTCATTCTGCCAAAGTATTTTATAAAATATTATTTTAATCTAGAGGTCTGTGGTGTTTTTTAAATCATCCTGTCCATCAGAATGCTAATGCGTTCCTGTTCTCATTACAGCACTGCTACATGAGCTGCCAATCATGTAAATCGTGGTGCATGCACTGTGGCAGAAAGACAATGCAGGAACCATGGGGAGGCTGACACAAACAAAAAGATCCCAACACATCAACTCCTCCTCTCCTTATAGCTTAGTATTATCATCATTATCTCACTCACTGATGTTCAAGAAAGCTGCAGGATCCAGGAGAGTAATAAACATGTAAAACTTCCTCCCACCATTGCAGTCTTGTCCAACCCTCATCCTTCCACCTCACTGATTCCCACGCCACTTTTGCCTGTCATTCAAGCTGAGTGACACATAAAACACCACGGCACCCCTGAGATCATCATGACAACAACGTGATGGCTTGACAGTGGTCCAGGGATTATTGCTTTTCTTTAGGATCAAACAGCATGTCTGGTTTCCTACAGTGTGGAGGAATTTTGTTTTTAAAAAAGGAACAAAAAACATGATCATTGACTAAATGCTGTATAATATAACATTCCTGGATGGCCGTGAGTCATCCTGACCATGCTGTAATAGGTCTCGACTGTGTGAGCACAAAGTTGGTAGGAATAGCTGGTAAATTTATAAACATATGTCATGAGCCAGTTCAGATACGTCATCCCCTTTAAGGCACGGAGGAAGTCCAACTAGTTTTGAGCTTGCAACCAATCAGCACAGAAAGTCGTGCAAACTGGAGTCATAGAGCAAGAGAGTCTAAAATAGGAAATATGGTTGACTTGAATTGTCAGTGAAAATTATAAACTATATTAAAGTTATAATATTATATTTTTTTTAATCGTCCTGTTAGCTTAGGGTGGATAGAACAAAGATAAATACCAGGTGTGTCCGATAATTACTCAGGTAGCTCTTATATATAAAAATGATAGCAGCACTGGGTGGGTGTGACTCGAAGTCTGAGTATAATACCCAGAATTACCTGAGTAATTAGCTGGCACACCTGATATTTAAGTTTATCCTGTGAAGTAAAACAGAAAGCTAGAAATTGCTTAGCTAGGTGTGCTAGTTCACTACTAACTAGTTTAACTGCTGTACACTGATCTGCCCTAACAATACAATGCAAAACCTTAAGCACAGTATTGTGGGGACTCCCACTCCTCCCACTGGGGAGAGGCATCCATGGATTGGACTTGTTGGTCCGGCACATCACATGGGTTCCCTTCCCACTGTGGCCAGCATTGACTTTTTTTAGCGATATGTTCTGCACTGGTTTTGCACTGGGATCGGACCAAGAAAGGTATTTGTTGGGTGAGCTTTAGGGGCCCATGATCCTGTCACTGGTTTACTGGTGTATAATTGTTAATCAAAGTCAATGTGTTTATGTCATGTGTTATGGCTTATTGGTGTATTGGCTTACAAATAACACCCACTTTCACTCTCACATTCTCTCATAGCCAATGTGATCTCATCCATATAAAGACTCAATTTTCCTTATATCCTAAAAAAAGAGGGGATGTGCCTAAGATAAAAAGCCATTGACTCTATGAATGAGATTTTGCAGTGTTTACAGTTATCCTTATCCCTACATGACTTTTCTCACCAGTGTAGCCAACAGCGCTGGGCACTCTGCCTGTATTCAATCCATTCTCATGTGTGCCAGGACCAGACAACAAAACTAGATGGTCAACTGCCTTGTCTGGCCCAAAGCTCTAGTGAAAAGGAAGAATGCACCATGCTAAATGTGCTTTCTAAGGAGATGGGACAGTTGAATGGAACTGAACTAGGGTCACAAGGCCTTTGGCATCTGGAGACTGATGCTGTCCACTGTTGTGAAAAGGCTTTGGCTGTGGGTGGGTAGAAACAATAGCTCTGCTGGCCACAAAGTCACAGGCATGGGTGTTTTATGAAGTAAAAGTGATTTAAGAACTGGCTCTAAACTTAAGGCAAACCTTGAGGCTTTCCATGACTTCAAAAAGTATCCACATCATACCTCTCTCTCCCTCTCTCTCTCTCTCTCTCTCTCTCTCTGTTTAATTCCAATAATTTAATTTGAAAGTTGTCTATGCCTCATCTGTTCATTTTAGCCTTATACAACTGTACCAACTACATTCATGCTCCTCCACTCATAAAAGCCAAGGACAGTATTTTGGAAAATATGTGCAATCAAATGATTCCATCATACTGTCTTGTCTGTTGACTCTATAAGGCAAGGCTTCTATACTTAATAAAATAAGAATGCAAGGCCTGCATGGTCTGCAAACCTTTTCTCCTCCATTAATTTGAGGGGGTGTATCTTTATAAAATCAAAAGGCTCAGCGAGACACAGTGAGGCGGTGGAAAGATGTAGAAGTGATGGATGAAGGACGTCTGGGCCCTCTCCAAGGGGATCACGCCATCACTGCACACCTCCATTAAGTGAGAGAGGAGAAGGCTTAAAAGAGGCTGACAGGAGATGAGCTAATCTCTTCTAACTAACAGCTGGTCCTCACTCAAGGGAACAAACTTTGAAACTTTGGACATAAGGCTGGGGGTGGCTTCTGTACTTCATTATTCAGCATATGAATTTGGTTTGTGAAAAAAATGATAGAAGAGGGATTTCATATTTCATGCATGTCACAAAATGCCTCTGTGTGAATTTTAATTTATAGTCACGCTGTATGTTACCAATAAAATTAATATCAATCTGAATGTTAAGGTTAAAAACTGAGACATCGAACAATTGAGATGTGGATTAACTTGTGGGCTTTGCCCAAAGGCACCCTAACTAGGGTTAGCTAACTGTTGTTTCTTCTTGGAAAACCTTTAAAAATTCACACACAGGTATAAATCAAAGAACACTTCATCGTATTAGTTTTAGCCATTTTGTTCTATACGGGTATCAAAAAGAGGACCAAATAGAATCATTTGGATAACATTTTATCTTGTGTGAAATGCACTATGGACTGATACAATCCAGACCCCGACCTGGGAGGTTAGGGGTTAAGTGTTTTACTCAAGCACCCAGCGGTGGTTCTTTTACACACTTTAGATCACAAGTTCAGAAGATTAAAAACTCAGCTACACCTGGTACATGCCACTGTACACACTGTACTGTATGATCTCCATATTTCATGTTTATTAATGGGCTGTACAGTGTTTTCCTATCAGAAATGAACAGTACACTCTGGGACTATGGTCTGCTTTTTTGAAATGTTTTCCTATAGAACACAACACATTGAAAAACCTTAAATGACTATCCTGTTATGTTTACAAACTCTCTTTATTATTTTTTTTATTGCATTTGATTTATATAGACCGAATTCATCACTGTTGTTCTGACCAGCAATTATGAATATGATGAATATGAAGCTTCAGGAATAGCCTCCATACTCTTTTGTGCATTGTTAAATCATCTATTGTCACCTAGTAAGATTTTATAGGAAATAAAGCAGGCATGCTGGAGCTACTGGAGGAAGGTTAACTTTTAGATTTATGAGCCTCTCTGAAGCTTAAGCCATATAGATCTGGGTATGTATTTAAGTATGTTCAGCCTGTAGACCGGGTTTGTAATGGGTAACAGCACCCATGTGGTTCTGATTGAGCAGTGTCCATCCATTTTGCTGTCCTTAAAATGTGGTTTCTTCCATTTAAGCCCATTTTCCCCAATGACATGTTTACCAGACAGTAAATCTTAGCCTCCATCATACACCAAGCAAGAAAGTCCTTAGGGAAAAATGTATTTTATATACACATTTGTCATATAAAGGAACCAGACTCAGAAGACTGCATTACCCTCAGTTGTGTGTATCAAAGGTTTGGGTAATTCGTTCTAAGTTTTAAGCCTTGGCAGCAGACGCCAGTGGTGCACATAAGTGTTACATTTGCTCTTGATTTCAGCGATCAGAGCAGCGATCAAAACTCCACGTTTCTGATTGTGCACCCCGAGCAGACCCCCCCCTCAGCATCATGTGTTGTTTTTTTTAGGTCTCGTAAATGAATCCTAATCGCCTTTTAATCGCCTCAAGTTCTGGATACGAATGGAAAAAGAGAAGAGAAAATGAGAGAGAGACAGAGAGAGAGAGAGAGAAAGAGGGAGAGAGAGAAAGGCGTCAGGGACTTTTTTCCTCCCTCCTTCACTCAGAATTCCTGGGTAATGGCTGGGCTGTAACCATACAGCACCACTCGTCGCCAAGTGAAACAACAGCCTCTGCCAGTTTCTCTCTGTTTATTTCTCTCCATTTTTCATCCTTCGCTTTCCCCCCTCCTTTAATGACACACATGCACAAAAAAGTCATATACAGAATCTGCATTTAATTTGCATGGCAGGCCACCATGTTTTTTTTCCTTCTCCCCAACAGCCACCCCCTTCCACTTTATTCAACTCTTGCTGTTTTTTCGTGCATTCAGCAAATATTTAGGCCAAGGCAAGGATTTGTGGCTGAGGTTTCTATTACTCAGAGCAGGGAATATTTTTTTTGAGAAAGCGCGCCTGCCAGCAACAGATTTTTGCTAAGGCTAACACTGACCTCTTTAAATTAGCTTTAAATGGGCAAAGAAGGTGGTTTGCTGGGAACGCGAGACAATTATTTTGATGTTTTTGGAGTCTGTTTAGTTCTGAGGTTTTCAAAATCTGGATAGAACCCCTTACTGGAGCTACAGTACATAAGAAATGAAGCAGCAGACTTATTAAAAAAAAAAAAAAAAAAAAAAAAACAAAACCTAGGCTTTACGAAACATTTTATCATTATTATTCAGTGAAACAGATTTCTGTGAAAAGAACCAAAGCACATCTTCAAGGCATATCTGATCATTATTTACAAGAGGTACAATGAAGAAAGTCTACAGTACAAAGTCGAGCGTTTGTTGAGTTTGGCAGCCAAAGACAGCCAGTGAGCTGCTGGAAGACTTCTTAAGTCCTCTCACTCACGCACTTAGAAGTAAGAGTCATCCCCACATAATCTGGTACTCAAGGATCCGACGTGTTGTTATCCAAGAGCCACAGCCGTTGGGGAAGTGGAATGCAAGACCCGAAGCGGAAAGGGGTTTGGGACCAATCCACTGTAATTTTGAGGTCTGAACCCACAGCACATCATAAAGCAGGAAGGAGACGATCCCACTGTGAGAGCTCCATATTTGGTTGAGATTTTGGATGCCATGGTAAACGTAATTTCTTCGAGACATTGTGATCTCTCTGCTGATCTGGGTTTTGGAGGGAGATGAAAGCTTCTGCCAGTATTGAATATCTTTTAATACACTTTATTCAGAATAGGCTTTGGGTAGTAGAGTAGAGCTTCGTTCATTTATTAGTGATCTTTCAGAAATATGTAACTGTTGATATAATTGAAAAAGAACATACAAAATTTCTCTATATCGCACCTGTATGATATACTGTAACGTTTACATGTATTCATTCTTTATCCACACCAACGGAGTAGTTGGGGTTTAAGGTAGAGGTTAGGGTTTTTGGTGAAGTACTGTGATTTTTAACTTTTTAATCAGTAACCCAAATCATTAACTTGAAGACGCCACAGGCCAGATTAATGCCACATTTTATTTTGCATTATAAAAAAATCAAATCTACGCTTTTAAGCTAAAATGAAATAAAAACACTACAAGGGCTCCTGATGAACTACATATATATATAATCTTATTTTAGAAGCTTTAAACTATCACTATTTTGCACTCATTTTGCTCCATTTGCGAGCCGTGATGCAATATTTATTTATAATAATTGCATAATTGTTTGTAATATTTATTATTAGTAATATTTATGAATGAAAATTAAACAGAAAGATAATGCTTTTTATCTATTGGGACAAAACTGTTGGAGGTGGAGGGATAGCCAAAATTGATATAACCAAAAGAATTTTGATGCAGAATTTTGACT
>JAOVVA010000041.1:7285277-7332945 GCA_028565275.1 Leiocassis micropogon
TTATACCGTGGCTTTCATCTCATTATTGCTTGTTTTTTTTTAAACTGCCAAAATAGAGATATCACCTTTTGCTGTTCATATGGTGGCCAATTTGTTAAGGTTTCAAATTGATTTCAAATCCCATGTGTGTAAGAAAACCACTGGTGCACCTTTGACTTGCATGTCAGTTAACCTTTGATGGCTCAGGTCTGTAAGCATCCTGTCCCAGTATGAATAGATTTAAATACATTAAAATGAACTTGTGCTATAGTATATTATACATTTAAAATATGGTGTGGCCTTGAATAGCCAGGTAAGTTTAATTATCTTAACTGTAGTTATATTTCATTTATTGTTCTCTATGGTAGAGCCTTTTTACAGCTCTACCACAATACAAAAAAAAAAATCAAATCCGTGTCAGCCTAGCTCACAATTTCCCCCCCGAGAGTATCTTTAACACGCCTTAAACAAGAAGTTGCAAAGTATTTATAAGGATGTAAAAGAACTTCTCAGAACTCGAGTCCAGAACTACATTTTTTGCTTCCCCTACAGTTTTAATATACTTTAGAGGAAAGCAAAATATGTATTTTGTTACACTGAGTCACACTGAAACCTTAGTAATGTTACACCAAAGCATCAGTCTCTAATTTCCTACACAACAAAAAAACAAACCCTAAAATTGTGACAGAGATGGAGGAGCTGCTCTTTCCAGCATGCTCCACTGGATTCTCCGAGACTTTCACAGACTTCTGGTGTGGTTTATTAGAGCATGACTTCTGCTCACTATTGACTTTCAATTAAAAGTGAATCTCCCCACACTGCCTGTTCGCCTTAAAATGCTTGAGATGTCACAAAAGCCTTAGATCATTCACATGACTTTTTTTTTGTTGTTTTTGGTAACAAATTTGTTGTTGGAAAACGAGGAAGAAACTTCGAGGGGAACCAGACTCTTCCGGATGATACAAGATCATGATATTAAATATCATTGCTGTTCTAGAATTATGGTATACGCAAAAAAATAAATCATAAAATAGAATGTATTAAAAGGAACCTAGAAAGAATTTTCAAAACTAATCCATCAAATTACGGCACCGTAAAAAGGAGACTGTTTTTCCTTTTTTTCAGCCTTTGCGTGGGAAAGAAGTATTTCACACGTATTTCTGACGTTATGCTGATGTTATCAACTCTATAATCCCCCTTCCCTCTCTCTCAATCTTTGCAATATATCTTACAATAGAAATACTTACATGCTGCACTTATTCTCTAGAAAAATATTTATCACATTTTATTAACTCTCCTTATTAAGAAAATAATCCTAAAAATGTTGATAGATGCACTAATATGTATTTAATAGTAATAATAAAACTGTAAGAAATAAATATATGAAATGAAATGAAAATGTCTCAGATTGTTAATTTATCTTATATCGGGATGGAATTTTATTCAAATGGTACTGTGTATATTTTTTTATTTCAGAAATATTATGTGAATAAATAAAGTTTTAACTTCATTAAGTATTTCCAAATGTTGATTGTTTAAGATGAATAATTTTCTCTGTTTAATTAAATTTTTTTTGCACTTTTATTACATCAGGTCTGAATAAAGCATAGACTTGTTTGTTGCAAAAACTAAGTCAAGGTTCATTTTTTGGTGAAAACACAGGACTACTTTCCCATATCGTGTCAGTCTGGTTGAACATATACAAGCTGGATTTAGTTGTTAAATTCTCATAACAAGCAGGATCATGGAACAATAAGAGATGCATTAAAGAAAAACTTCAATAACATTTATTTTTTATGCTCCTTAGTGCAATTTTTGCTTACATTTGAACAATACTAAGACTATTAATTCTCACACTGCTTACATATATATTTTTGCATTTATATTTATAATTTTGTTAGTTTGAATGGGTTTATTTCTTCTTGACTTTACTGTTGCTTTCATTTGAACCAGGATCTGAGCACCTCATTTCATTCCCTTTCATCTACATGTTCTGGAATGATAAATAAACATCTTCATCCTTATCTTTAGTACGGTATTTTCAACTGTTTCAGCAGTTAAACAGTTCTCTGCTGTTAATACAGTTCGGGCAGAGAATACATTTCTTTAGGATTTATTAACATTTTAGCATAAAAACTCTAATTTATATTGTGCCCTTTGTGCATTTTTGTTTATTATCTAGTCAAAAATTTTTGTAAAAAATAGAGCTACTATTAAATGTATTCAAGTATAAAAAATAAATATTGAAGGTAAGAAATTAAGTTAGTCGTGTTTTCATGAAGTGAAAATTATTGTTGTTGTTGTTTTTTATTTTGCTATTTTGCCTAAAAATAAGTTCATCTCTTTGGGTTTATTGGTCAGTGAAGACTAAATAGTTTGCTAATGAATTAGAAGTAAAATATCCTGTAAAATATCAGGAGCAAAAGAAAACATGCTAACTTAGCTAGTGAATCTTACTTCAACATGCTGGTTCAAATGTACTTTTTGAAAGAAAAAAACAATGTTTAACTTCCCAGGAAATCTGTGTGACTCCACAAGAGGTCTGTGGGTGCGCTGTGATGTCCGAACCCGGTGCCGGGTCCGACAACCTTGAACCTTGACTTTTCTGTGGATCGGGAGAGCTATACCCCCATAGGGGATCCTGCCCCCTGTTTACCCTGGTATATAATTGAAAATCAATGTTATTTACTTGGTAACACGCACAGTAAGTAATGAAGTAAGAAAACAGGTTTCTGTAAAACTCACATAAAACGTAATTATGCCAATTTAATTATTCAGTATAATAACATAATACAATTTCTTAAATATATTCCACCCCATCCAAAACAAGAAAAATGCTTGGAAGCACGCATACCAACACTTTATAAACGTGCAAAAATTGGCCTCTAAACCAAGCATTTAAACTCCTGATCATTAAATAAGACCAAATTCATATATTTGTTAAATGTTTTCATTATGTGCGCTGGTCAAGTAATGACAAGGTACTGTTCAGCACTTAAACAGGGCAGATGGCAGCGAGCATGCCCCCCTCTAGACATATCACACACATTGGAAATAAAGAACAGAGATTGTTATTTTCATCTGTCCTCCAAGAAGAAAAAAGGTCCAAAAATTAACACACACACACACACACATAATACTCTGGCCAAAAAGGTGCAAACTAATATTTAGTTTGATCACTTGTAGCTTTGATTACAGCATGTGGTGACCATATGAAGCAGCCCCAGACCATAACACGGCCTCCAGAGGCTTGTACAGTGGCCACTATGCATGATGGGTGCATCGCTTCATGTGCTTGTGCTTCCCTTCTTACCCTGGTGCACCCATTGCTCTGAAATAGCGTTAATCTGAACTCATCAGACCACATGACCTTTTTCTATTCCTCCAAAGTTTAATCTTTAAGCTCTCTAGAAAATGAAAGCCTTTACTCCTAATAGTCTCACTAACTAGTAGTTTTCTTATGCCCACACCGCTGTTTAATCCCAATCCTGTGAGTTCTCATCACATTGTAGTAGTGGAATTCCTCACTATTAAACATGGCTTTGATTTCTAGATTTCTATTGTTTATTTTTTATGATGCAACTTCAAGACTTTTTTTTCTGACAGCATTGCTTCTGCAAAAAAAAAATATGCAAAGACAGTTTTTAACCCAATTCCATTAGTTTTTAGCAGTTTCTGTAGTTTTGTTTCCAGGGCTTTTTTTTTTTTTTTGGCCAGGCAGTGTACAGTATAATCACATACATACACTTTCAATTCAGTCCCTGATCCTGTGTTTTTCATTTATTGTACAGTAAATTCCCAGGGACATTTTTTTTTGTATTTGCTTATGTTTTTAGAGAAACTGGGGAAAAAAACCTTTTTTATCAGAAATAAAGAGTTAAGTATCAGTTTGGATATTTTTATTAGGTCCAAGATCCTGTCACAGCCAAAAATATTAAGCCAATTACAATAATTTCACTTGCATCATAATATTTTTTATGGTAACTGTTCTTGATTCCATATAAAATAATATAGGCCTCATAATAGGGTGTGGAGGGAAAAATGGAGACCTGGGAGTCGGCTGAAAATTAACGCACAGAACAATAGAAGCTTTTGATAACAACGGCCGATTACAGGCTATTAGTGAGAGGCACACATAGTTTACTAGACAAATTTACAGCATAGAATGGGGTGTGAACAGTAAAAATGAAGAGAGTGGGAGATGGGAGCAAGAAAGAATTTTTAAGACTGCATGGCTGTGTGCTTGCTGTTCATCGAGGGTACCATGACCTTGTGCACGCATGCATGCATGCAAAAAAAAAAGAAAAGTCACATAAAGACAAACATATTAACCAAATCCGAAACAACAGGATCATTTGATTTTATTGTTGAATGTTAAACCATCCCACTGGAGCAATATAGCTCCAGTCAGGCCATAAATATAAAGATTTTTATAATCTTAATTATACAGTCATTTTTCTGTTGTCATCCACGGGCCAGCTCCCCCTCAGACTCAGCATGTCACCGTGCCAGGGACGAGCGTCGGCCCAACAACAACAAGACGTACGTTCATAAAGGGGGAAGAGATTTAAGACTTTTTAAGTCTTTTTAAGGCTGACTTTTTTAAGTCAGCCTCCATTTCATGAGGGGTTTTCATGGGGGCTAAGTTCATTGCATGCTTTCACCTCTACCTAAGTTTTTAATAGCTAGCCTTTTTCTTTTTCTTTAGAGAAGGAGAGCTTATTTTTTTTCAGCCTGGCCCACTGTAAAAAGGTGAGGAAAATTCCAGTAAGCCTTTGAACACAAGAAAAAGCAGCCAGAGGGGAATTTTGAACATGATTGGGAAGATCAGAAAAAAGCTGCTGTTCATGCAAACGCAATTAAATTCTTTAGAAGTGGCCTGGAGATGATCCCGAGCTCCCTCCACCAGTTACCCGCAATATCACAGGTTTTAAGCCTGACATGGATTTCTTTGAGCATCGAGATATTGAGAGATTGAAACATGGAGGGGGGAAAAAGAGCATAAACGAGCAAGAGAAAGTTGATTAAGATATCATAGTCCCCAGGAATTTGGCACATGTGTGTGTGTATACAACCAAAAATCATAAAAAAAAAATTTTTTTAAATAAATTTGCTGGCTAGGAATTGGCTTGGCTTAAAACAAGCCAATTAGATTTCCTCCCTAGGGTGACCTCATATAAGAAGAGCCCCTCCCCTGGCTTGTTGCTTAACTCTGCTGTTATTCATCTGAAGCGTTAACAGACACACTTTAAGGGGAATCCTGAGATGTATGTTAACTTGTTAAAGCAATATTGAAATATGAGACCTTTAAGCCACACTTTGAACCATTGTAGAAAAAAAAACTGCAAGCAGGCGAGAAAGCTTTCACACTGATCAGACATCGGGTTATCAGCAAAAATGGAGCTGAACAACAATATCTGCGTCAATCACAGATCTCAAGGCTGGGATACAACAGCACAAATCTGATTCACATGTTTATGCTAACTGGGTGCTTTTAGCTTTATATAGAGCAAGCCGACAGAGAAAATATCCATCTCATCCATCTTGTCTTGAGAGACAGTGGAAAAGAGCATGCCAAGGAAAGGATGTGGAAGTTGGGGAAGAATGAGGTATGAGAAGCGATATTCATACCCTAACCCAATTCGGCACCATATGGGGTGGACAGTGGTGCAGCAGAAACACTATCAAGACATACAGTGCATACAGTAAAAAATGCCCATATGTTACAGAATACGATGCAGAATTGAGCAGAATGTTTTTTTGCGTGTCACCAAATGAAAACTGAAGACAGAATAAAGCAGACAGACAGGGTTGTTTGATGAATGTCCTAAATGCGAGACACAAAACAAACTGGATAGCATAGGCATAGTGAATAATGGCAGCATTAAAGGTCTCATATTTTACTATTTCTTTAACAAGTTAACACAGGTCTTAGACACAGGTCCCAAAGTGTGTGTGTTAATGCTTTTGCTGAATATCTCAAACTCCCTTATTTTACTCCTCCTCCAAAACGCCAAATGTAACTCAGCTACTGCTGAGCCACAGCCCTAAAAAAAAACAGCAGAACTGAATAACAAGCCAGTGGGTGGGCTCTTCTTATATGAGGTCACAATAAGGGAATGATCTAGTTGGCTTGTTTAAGCCTTGGACCAAAATTGTCTTTTTTTTTTTTTTTACTTTTTAAAGCTCACATTTTTGATCCAGGATTTAAACAAGCCAACGAGATCGTTCCCTTATTCCACATTTCTGTTCTGTAGTCACACAATGGAAATTGATTGGGATGTCGAAAAAATGACTTGAAAGTCAATTCTGTGTATTAGATCCTGGTTAACTCTTAACTTCAGGAAGCAAACCCTTTTCATACTCTGCAGTTTTCCAGTGTCACTGCAGGGTCAAACCCTTCAAATATTCCTATCGTTGTCCCCCTGCAAAGATGAAAACATGCTGATACACGCACACACACACACACACACAGACACACACACACACAGACACACACACACACACACACAGACACACACACACACACACACACATAAAAACCTCACGGTGTGGCGGGAAGATGAATCTTTGTGACAGAGCTCAGTGAGGGAGGGCGTCCCTCTGTCCCAGAGGCTAATCCCCAGGAGAAAAGGGACGCATTTAAGTGATGATATGCTTAATGCAGGGGCCCCGGGTACACAATACAGCAGTGCACTTCCTCCAGCCTGGGAGCTTCCGCTGTCTTGGTGCCATTGCGAAATTCACACACGCACACAAACACATGCGCGCGCACACACACACACACACACACAAAGGGAGGGACAGAGACAGAGAGAGAGAGAGAGAGAGAGAGGCTAAAATGTTGATAGAATCATAAAATCACAACTTACACCATGGAATCAAGGCTTAATCTATCTCACACACACACACAAACTTAACATTCTTCTTAGCCTAGCCTATGCATGGGTGCCAGTACAAACATGTATGTAACTACACACGCACACACACGCACACACACACACACACACACACACAGAAGACAAGTGTGGGCATTGTGAGAGTTTACCTTCAGCCCCTGCAGTGAGAGGAGACTAAATGCTGCATGATTGATCAGATAAACACTGAAAGAAAGATCACATAGGCCACAGCAGAGATGATGCCTATAAACAGAGCTGAACAAAAGGAGCGCTTGTTCAGCTCTACTGAGGAAAAGAGGGAACACGCTTGGAGTGATCTTTGATTTAACAACAACTATATATCATCCATGAAGGGCGACAAACGTATTGTGTTTTAGAATTCTAACCACAGGACCAGAAAGTGGTCCTAATTTATAATGCCATTAGATTATATTTTATTATATAATTATATATATATTATATATTATAATGCATTACAAGTGTAATTTGAAATTTTATTATAATTCTGGGAGAAAGGTGGTTTACTGGTTAGCACTGTCACCTCACTCCTCCGGGGTTGGGGATTTGGATTTCATCGCTGGTCTCTCTGTGGTCTCATCCTAATCCGTCCCCCCCCCCCCAATCCTGGTGGGTTTCCGAAGGGTACTCTGGTCTCCTCCCACACTCCAATGACCCTACAGTGTGATTGGGTGGCTGAGTGTGTGTGTGTGTGTGTGTGCCTATTCCCTGCAATGGTATGGCACTGCATTTAGGGTGTCCCAAGCCTTGTATCCTGATCTCCATGAGAGCGCATAAGTGATATAGATAATGGATGCTTCCAATTCAACTACCAAGGATTGAAAAACTATAATTGCCAAGAATGTAAATAATAGAATGCAATAATAATAATAATAATAATAATAATAATAAAAGTTTACTTTGCTTTATAGAGGATTTATTTCAGCCTTATATTTACAGTACATTTTACATTTAGGCATTAGACAGACGCTCTTATCCGGAGCGACTTACAAAAGTGCTTTGTAGTTCCTGTCATTGGATAGATCCTTACACTGGGTGTCTAGGTTACTAACTAAGTACAATCAGTTAAACACTGTTGGGAAGTTTTGTTGTTGTTGTTGTTGTTGTTGTTTTGCCTTGTTTAAGACAATTGTTGACTACTTTGTATTTGCATTTAAAAGAGACCTATTGTGCAAAATTTCCTCTTTTTTCATCATGGTTAGACAGTGTCTCTAGTATGAGGGTACAAACTAAAAAATATGAGAAAATCCCTGCTTCATGTTCATTTTCAATTTTTGTATTGGCCATGGCTTAAACAAAGCAATTCGATTTTTCCGGTATTGTGACCTCATATAAGAAGATATCCACCCCAGCTTGTTGCTCAGCTCTGCTGATCTTTAGTGGGAGGTGTGGTTCAGCAGTAGCTGATTTACATAAACACTGAAATGGCTCATTTGGAGGAGGAGTGAAATAATGGGAGTCAGAGGTATGAGAAAAACATTATCTGAGGGGTATTTCAGCTGGAGCATTAACACACACACATACACACACACACACACACACACACACATACACAAATATTAGACCTTTAAACTTTTCTTTTGACAAACTGACTTTGCTCTGCCCTGCTTATGACTGATTTTCATACAAATACTGAGAAATTTTAAAAATTTAAGGTGTAGAGGTTTATTAGTACAGAAACAACTTTTTAATTACATTTCCATTATATTAGTGCTGAGAAGTCTATATAATATTGCACTGAACGTTCTGAATGATGCCATCCACACACCTTGTGCACTCAAAATGGACCAAAAAGCTGATCCATCTCAAAAAAATTGAATTGAATTTACCTGATTAGGACAATTTATTGATTATATATTAGTTCCCTTTGTTTGACTGCTGTACCAAGAGAATGTAATTACCTTTCCCTGATCAATGAACTATCTAGAAACAGCTAAGTGTAATTGTATTAGGAGAACTCAAAGAGCATACACATACAGTTCTGCTTATCAAAGAGATCATAGCTTGACTCCACTGATGATAATCTCTTTCAAAATTTGGACCTGTCTTTCTGATTAGATTTCATGCTCTCCTTTTCCTCCTCCCTCCAGTGACGGGGTTAACAATCCCCTGGGGCACTACGAGCTCGCCAAACGCAGCGGTTTATTCAGCGGTGTGTGATGGGAACTGGAAGAGAATAAAGCCACCCACAACACCACATAACAACCACTGGCTCCTACAGTCCAGGATTTGAACCTATGGAGGCGAGGAATCCAAGCTCAGTGGTTGAGGTTGCCATACCCACTATATTTAAGTGGTCTATGGCCTGAGCACAGGATACCACAGGATACGGCGGTACCCTAATGTACAGGCAAACGAGTGGAAAAAAAAGTCATTTGAATAAGAAAAGACAGGACAAGCGCCAGGCACAGTGGTGGGAAAAATACTTACAGATATCAAAAGTTCTGGCTGGGCATACAGACAAAAAGACGTCAGCAGTACTCTGGTGTCACACACTCAATCCACGCCTGCTTGATCGCTTTCTTAAGATCATGTACAGTAGATAGTTTCTTGACTGATTCTGCCTTCTTTATCATTGTCCAACAGTTTTCTATTAGGTTTAGGTCTGGAGATAACCCAGGCCATGGCTCCAGAAGCTGAATACTATTGTCAGGTTTTTACTAGTTTTTCAGTTAATTAGCACAGCCAAATAGGCTAGAACCGATTAGTTGACATCACCTGTTTTGTGCATAAGAATACATTTTGAGAACTAATATGCAGCCTCTATAACAACTAACATTAGCAAGATCTTCAAAGCTCATCATGTGTTTACCTCCTTAAAAGAGTGAATGCATGGCCAAGGGTCATGGTCAGAATAAACCATCTACTGTGACTGATCTACACAGTCACTATTCATATTACGATCTGTACACCTGTTCATTAATGCAATCATGTGGCAGCCCCATGATGCATGCAATTACACATCACAGAACAGCTGAAAATTGGCACAAGGGGCTGTTTGGTTATATTTCTAATCTGCAGTTGTCCAGTTTGGCTCACGATAGCCTCAGATTCCTGTTCTTGGCAGACAGAAGTGGAACGCCTTATGGTCTTCTGCTGTTGAAGACCATCCATTTCAAGATCTGATGTTTTGTTCAGGCTGAGATGCTTTCTTGCTTACCATGACTGTACCATGAGTGCTTATACCGTATGAGTTGTGCAAAAGAAAATCTCAACCCAGTCCACCCGACCCCAATAACCATGCCATGACCAAAGTCATAGGTATCACACTTTTTTCATTCTGATGTTTGATGTGAACATTAACTGGGTGACTTGATGTGCATGGCATTTGCAACCTTGCAACTGCTGCATGACTGGCTCATTAGATCATTAGAAACAGCATTTATGTTCAGCTACACAGGTGTTCCTAAGAAAGTGGTTGTCAAGGATATAATCTCAATAAAAGAATGTACTGTACATCACTAGCTAGCAAAGTTGGCAAGTTATTTAGCTTGTTGACTTCAGGAACTAATTCATTCATTCATTCATTCATTTATTCATTCATTGTCAGTAACTGCTTTATCCTGATCAGCAATGCAATGATTCTGTAACCCATTCTGGTAACATAGGCACATGGCAGGAGAATTAAGATTGTATGGGATGCCAGTCGATCACAGGGCACTCTTCACAAGGAAGAAACCAGAAAACCCAGACAAAACCCATGCAGACATAAGGACTTTTCCACAAAGAAAATAACTTCGGCAACCTCAAGCAGCAACTTTAAGAACCTGGAGCTATGAAGCACCAACAACATACTAGTCCTGTTGTTAAGTATTATTGAAAGCTTGGTACTGGGAGAGCTGGGGGATAACCAATTACAATGTTCTTTGCTACTTTACTTAAGTACATCTTTCACATATATGTATTCTACTTGAGTAGTTTTATTAGAGGTTACTTTTTCCCTTTACTCAACTCCAAAGTCCAGCAAATCTGTACTTTTACTTAACTACATTTCTACATGTTGCGTTACCTTACCACAATAGCGAGTACGTATATGCTGTATATTATGTGTAATTGAGTGACTTGCCTTTCCTTCTAAACATGTCTAAAAATTTAATGTTGTTTGAAAGCAGAAGCGGAGGTGGTTGCAGACAGTGACAAAAAGAGCATATTCACAATTAAGATTAAGAGATAGAGAGAGAGAGAGAGAGAGAGAGAGAGAGAGAGAGAGAGAGAGAGAGAGAGATTTTTTACTATGGTAAAGGCTACTGTGAGCTAATACAAGCTCTGTACATTTGATACTTAGGTATAGATGAAGGCAAGTACTTCTGTACTTTTACTCAAGTGCACAAATAAATTGAGGACTTCTACGTTAACTTAAGTAATATTTCCCTTAGGGAATCTTTAATTTTACTCAGTTACAGGATATGTGTATTTTGTCCTCCTCTGGTTAGCCGTTATATTTTGTATCATATGATTAATGACAAGCTTACACTCCCATTAATTTTATTAAATTGAGTATTCACATTAGGATAACTCTCATATTGCACAAACCAGGATCTAACATGCATTTTTATTGGCTATGGTGACCCCTGAGCACTTTTCATAACAACCTTCCCAGCAATGGTTTGAGGTTATCACCAAAGAATGGATGCAATTTAATTGAGCTTTGTTTGCTGCACAACAAACGTATCTGTAATAAATCAGTGCCTAGAGCTCCACTTGAATTTTTCCATTGTGGTTTTATTCAGTTCTATTCCTTATCATATTCATCAGGATTATTATTTTTTAATTAAACCTTTTTTCTGTTGCATACACTCAAAAAAAAAAAAAACAGCATTTTTGGCTTGTGTTTTACATAGCCAAATTGCTTGGCTGCTCTGATTTGGAGCCCATTACAGTAATTGTTTTGGGATATGTGATAGAGTAGGTCTGTATGCTGACTACGGTGGAAGGGGGGTACTTTTACAGGCTAAACCTCTCCAGGCTGTTGGCACAAAGCAACATTGCCAAAAGAGAGCGAGACTAACCCAGGATGACAGGAGCTACAGGGGAGCAGAGCAGCGCCAGCGTTAGTCATAGACTACGCTGGCACAGACATAGAAAGAAAAAGAGTAAGAAATTGCTTTTATTGATCAGTAGGACCAATGAAGCAGTTGGTTGGTTTGGACAAAGCCTACACTAAAGCATAACAAAATTTGTGCAGAGTTCAGTATGATGAAAAAGAATTATTTGGGAGCACTTGAGAGAGATCAATCTGATTGGATTTTCAGTAACCATCTTAAACCTTAAACATTGTGGGGGTTTTTGTGTGTGTGTTCTTGGGAGCAGATGAAACTCTAAAGGCTGACATAATGTCTGTAAATTAATGGGTTTAAATTGTGGAGGACTTGTCAAGGCATGGACTCCACCAGACCTCTGAAGGTATGCTGTGGTATCTTCCACCAAGCCATCAGTAGCAGATTCTTTGACTCCTTTAAGTTGCAAGGTGGGGCTTCCATGGATCAGACTTGTTCGTCCAGCACTTCCTACAGATGCTCAATCAGATTGAGATCTGGTGAATTTGGAAGGGCAAGTATAACACCTTGAAGTATTTGCCATGGTCCTCAAAACATTCCTGAACAATTTTTGCAGCCTGGCAGAGAGCCTAATCCTGCTGAAGGTTGTCACTGCCATCAGGTAATATTGTCCAAAGAAAGAAAGAAGAAAATTGCCCAAAGTATCACAGGGCCTCCATGGGTTTTCCTTCCACATGCACCCTACTGTCCTCATGATATAAAAGAACACTTGATTTATCAAACCAGGCTACCTCTTCCATTGCTCCCTGATTCAGTTCTCATGCTAATGTGGCTATTGTAGGTGTAGCCATGGGAACAAGTCAGTGTGGGCACTGAAAGGTCTGCAGCTAACATCTGTGATGTTCTGACATACTTTCTATCATAGTATTTCAGCAATTTGCGCTATAGTGGTGCTTCCATGGGATCAGACAATACAGGTTAGCCTTCACTGAGAATGTGTATTAGTGAGCCTTGGGTGCTGTGGACACGGTCACTGGGCCACCAGTTGTCATTCCCTGGTCCACTTTTGATAGGTACTAACCACCTACAGTTTTGGGGTTGTGTCCTCTAGCCACCACAATTTGGCCACGGGCAAATTCGTTTCGATCTTTAAAGAGTTCTGATTTTTTTTTTTTTCCTTACATTTTATTCTGCCCACTTCAGACCTACAGTATACGTGTTTCAAGTGGCCTCAGAATGATCCAACTTGCTGACATCAGCACCACTTTTAAACCAATAACCAACCTGCTTCGTCAGACTGGCTGTGTGAGAGTAAGCAAAACCACATCTAATTAAATGTTTGTTTTTTTGTATCATTTTAAGGATTATAATAGTATAGTATTTTATTTTTTAGGTGGTAATGGTAAGTAGTATCACATTGTGTCTTTGGGAGGTGTCTTTTTTTTACTAAAAGGTGTACCTGTCGCATTTTTAAATAAGAAACCATTGCTTTTAATCAAATAAACTGTACTTATAGATAAAACTTTCCTGTTTAGTTTTTAACATTTGAAATCATGTTAAAGCTTCAGAGCTGCTGTAAATATAACAAATTGATTGGAATACAATTCAATTACCCATTTTCAAGAAAAAGCTCAGTACCAATTCTCCGCTTGTTTGAACAGCTCATTTCCCAGCAGATATAATATCCAGAGCCAGACTATTGTGATGGAGAGGTTACGAGAACATTAGTTCGTTTGGGTTTCCACCAAGGCCACCCACCCTCAACCTGATCCTCAACCACAGTTTAACAAGGGTGTTGGCTGAGACTGCGCAAGGGTTAGCGTCAGCAAAGCTAGCACCAGCAGGTGAGCACTGGAACTCAGCCCAGGCCTACTGGCATTCCTGCTTTACATGACACCAACTGACACCAACCTGACCCAAATACGATCAGACCTACCACATTGTAAGGGTTGACTGTGTAGGAAAAAGCTTTATCACTGCTTAGCAGGCTACATTCCTTGCTTGCGTCTCAAATATTCTGTTGCAGTTGACAGAAAAAGACCCGAACGATCATAATGATGAATTTATTCATGTGTTTGAAGTGCTACAAAACAGAAGAAAAGCAGTGAGGCTATAATGTTCATGAAAGCATGGACATGGAGCTTTAAATTAGGCCTCCAGTATGGCACATGATCACATTTTAGTATTACATATCACATCCTATGTAATCATTCTAGCTTCCCTGAAAAAGAAAAAAAAAAACACACACACACAATTCTTCCTTTCTGCATCTTTGGTAGCTGAATTCAGACTTCATGGCGTACATGTCGTTAGCACTGTACCAGTCACAGACCTTGCTTTGGTAGCAATTTATTTAAACAAATGTAGACCCTAGTTAAACACAGCTATCACCACATCACAACCTCGTTCTTTGTTTATATCAGTAAAAATACATTCAACGATAAAACAATATCAAGTTCTGAATTAATGTCAATTAGACGGTTATAGTTTGTGAATGTGGGCAGCAAGATCAGGGGGACTTAAATATAAAACACTTTTAAGGACATGGGATAGACAGAGGCTTTATAGCTACAGTATAGAATTCCTTTGAGGCATGAAGCTTTAAGACAACACACTGGAAGAAAACAAGGATCAGCGCAGAAAAATCAACACACAAGGGACGAGGAATAAAAGGCAAAATAAACAGAGTGACCATTAGACTAAGAGTTGGACATCAGACAGAATGAGCTAAGATCGGTAGAGGAGAATCTTCTCCGCACACGTCTGGCCCACCAGGCTTGCATAATGCTCCACGTCTTTCTCATCGTTTTTCTTTTTCCGCGAATAGGCTGCGTACGACATGACCGTCCTCTTGTGCAGCACCCGAACCCGGCCCAAGTCTTTCAGTTGACAAGCATCACCTACAAACACAGACACACAAAGACAGCAAGTTAAAAAGGCAATAAGGCAGACAATTTCATTGTGTGTACAGATGTGACTCACTGAAGAGCTCGAAAACTCAAAAATTCAACCTCTTGTAAAACTATAAGCTTTATCTTTGTAGGAACTTTCAGCAAATCATGGAGATAAGTTCATAATTTTATGTCAGGGCTCGGTGCAGAACTCTTGAGTTCTTCTACTCTACGCCATGCTTTGTCATGATAGAATACGTCTGGGCTCATACAGTATATGTAAAGCTACAGCATAGCATGACATTCTAGACAATTCTGTGCTTCAACTTTTTGGGAAGGTCATTCACAGTCTCCTCTGAAAGTATTGGAACAGCGAGGCCAATTCTTTGGTTTCTGCCTTACATTGATGACATGTGGGTCTGAAATCCCAGGATGGATATGAGACAACAGATCAGAAATGTATTCTTTTACTTTCTAATCTGTACATCTAGATGTGTTAAACACTTTTAATCATGCTACCTTTTGTTTAAACTAATCCATTTTTCAAACAACCAAAAATATCAAAACAGAAATCACAGGCGTTGTCTTGTTGTCCGAGTGTCAAGTCTGTGTGTCTAAGTGTTTATTTTCATGCAGATTAATTGTTTAAACACTTAATAGCTCTGAATGTCTACTCTTGATTTGAGCCCTGGGTTGCACCTGTGTGCATTGTGTTTGATGTTAAAACAAACAAAACAAAACAAACAAACAAGGTAAACCATCATAAAGACCTAAGGGGAAAAAACAAGCCATTTTGAACCTGAGAAAAAGCAGGAAAATTTGACCAGAGATGTTTCACAAAAATTGGGTTTAGCAATACAACAATTTGCAATGTTTAACTAAGGACCAGACGCAAGACATCTCAATAATAAATGCTTAAAAAGATATGAAGACAAAGCTTGGAAGCACGTATCAGAGATCAATGGTGTCTCTGGAGAGTGTTTATAGTTTAAGCACTTGGCTTGCGGTATTTATTCACTTCATAGTTCATCCAAAGCCTGATATGTAATATATAAAAACAACTAAAGTTCACAAGGATTACGAGATATATAAATACTATATAGGCATATGGCCTAAGCACAAAAAACAAACAAGTGGAACAGGCCACAAAGACCGAGTCAGAGCTTAAATTTAAAGGGAAAGTAAGCTACAACAATTTAAGAACTCCATTCAGGCTTCGTAAAACATAGCAGAATGAAATGAAACACAAGATGAAGAGTTTTAATATTCCTTTCCACGTACAGCAAATGGGTGACTGGCATGGAGCACCAATTCAGGCTGAAATCTAATTAAATGTGGCAGACACACATACACAAATAATGACCTAACTGCAACATCTAGAAAGCTAGTACAGTTTGTTCAGAAAAAGAAAGAAAAAATAAAAGAAAGTACAGACACAGAAACTAGCTAAAGCCGGCAGTGGCACCAGCGACAGATGAGCCAAGTGAAGCGTTATGATTATTATTAATAGATAAAACTGAACCAACAGGACCACCTCCCATGATCCTCTCTGTGCCTGTGCTGCAGTCATCTGGAGGCCAGCTGAAAAAGACCAGGGGGTGTATTAAGGTTGGTGGTGGTGGTGGGGGAGTGTTTTTGCCATGGGTGTGTGTAAGTTTTGGGGTCGGGGTTGCTCTTGTGCGTGCAAATTAGTCTCCATCATTTTGCACATATGGAGAATACAGTTCAATTTGCAGCACATTCCTCAAAAAATCCTATCAAAGGCCCAGATTCACTCTCGGGAATTACCCGCTCAGGAAGAAAGAATGAGTGAGAAGAAAAATGAAAAAGAGGGAAAGGATCAAAAGTAGGGTTATGGCGAAAGGGGAGAGACAATAACATTGGAATGGTTGCCTGTATGGATCAAATTATCAAAATCAATCTATATCCTAACAAGCATAAATGCCCGTCGTTGACAGGTGAAGATTTTTTAGAAATAGTTAAAAGGTTAAAGCTAAAAATAAGCTGATCAGTGATATTATTTCAGGTTAAAGCCCATGTACATTGCTGTCTCTCTTTATGTACGGCAGAACTCTCTGTCTAACTTATTAATACAAAAAAAATAACATTTTATAAGGGTAGTATCTTTTCCTGTGTTGTACTTTTTTTGTAGTCAGCTAAATACACTCCCTGTTTAAAGTAGATTATTACATCTGGCACATAACTGATCACAACATCATGACTGCTTTAATTAGCACCATGGTTTCGGAACATATGAGACAAACTGGTTTTAAACTTCCGACAGGAGGAATAAACAATGTTTAAACTTTGAAGATTCAGTTTTCAAAAGTTTCATTCCTTTAACTTTTGAGTAAGCCATGCTGAGTAACGTCTGTGTTTGGTGAGGATTTGGGTGCTTTGTAGGGGCATACATTCGTTTCTATGTCTTCCACATACACACTATATATACAGAGCCAATCAACGCGATAGTTTACCGTAAATACTCTGTGTATTTACGGTAAACTATCAAGTTAATTGCCTCTGTTGAGTGACATGCATAGCCACTCCCACTTAGAGGGCAAAAGCGATGGCTGCTGTAAGATAATCTGGCACAAAATGGCTCATGATGTCCCTTCTACTCAACATTTTGATAAAATTTATGACAAAGATTTAACTTCAGGCAAATACCAAAGGACTAGCAATGTTTAATTAAATTCTGTCGAGTCAGTTTTGCGTGATGCTGTGACAAATTCATCTGGACAGACATACAGATATACCAACAGACAGAAATGTTTCTGAGACTGGTTTCTGATTCTCCAATGCATGATATGTAAAGATATCATTGAAAGAACAAGTTCTGACCAATGTACAGAAAAAAAACCCTTTCTTTTATTTATATAGATGAGTGAGAAAAGAGAATGGAGTATAAATATCACAACAGATAGAGTACAAAAGTAAGGAATAAATAATGAAAGAGAGAATGAGAAGAAAGAAAGTAAAAAAAATGATCATAAGAAAAAATACAGGCTGAAGAAAGAAGTGGGAAAAAAAAGAAAGAAAAATTCACCATTAAACAAAGAAAAAGAAAAAAGTACAAGATAAGAGCAAAAAGGAGAGAAAGAATAATGAGACATGGAGATGGAGAAAAGAGAGAAAAAGTGACGGGAAAAATCAAAAGAGGTTAAAAGAGAAAGGGAGAAAGACAGACAGGCAAAAAAAATAAAGACTGAAAGACGGTAAAGGAAGGAGAGAAAAAAGAAAAAGTATAAGTAAACAAGAGGGAAAAAGAGAAAGAAGGAGATGACAGTGAGAGAGCACAACAGAAGAAAAGAAACATGAAAAAAATAAACGAAGTAAACAGAGAGAAAACAAGAGCAAAAAATTGATGAAAAAGAGATGAGGGGAGAAAGAGAACAAGAGTAAGAATAAGAGAGGGGATTAGATAGAAAGAGAATCAGAAACACTAATAATAAGAAAGAAAGAAAGAAAGAAAGAAAGAGAAAGATGGGGAAAAAAGGACAAAAACAAATACAAAAGAAAAAAATGTGAGAAAGTAAAGATGACAATGAGGGTAAAACAGAGAAATGAATGTGTAGAAAAAAAGAATAGGAGGAAGACAGAAAAAGGAAAGATAAAGATGAATAAGAAGAGAGAATACAACAAAACTTTAATTTAATTTATAAAACAAACCCTCTTCCCAAACCGTAAACTCTCCCTCAATCTCCCTGCCAAAACCCCAAACTCAACAAACCCTCCAACACACCCTAAACGCTCCCCCAATCTCCCTGCCAAACCCCAAACTCTCTGCCAGATCTACACCAAACCCCAAACCCTCAAAGTATACCCCCCAAACTCTACCCCACACTCCATCCCCAAACTCCCCCACACTGTAACATTCTCTCTCTAGTCTGCTCCCCACAATCTCTCCCCCCCAAATCCTCCCCCCACCAAACTTAAACACTGTTTGCTTTATTATTCTCATGCTTTTTTAAGAGAAAGCAATAGAACGGGCCTGGAAAACCCCTGAGGCCCTCTCTCTTCTTTTTTAACGTGTTTGGCAGAAAGGAGCGTTTATTCCTCTGGAAAGAATTTCTTTTGGTTTTCATGTTTTGTTTAAAGAATCTGCATAAGGCTCACTGGCAACATTCAAACTTTTCCACATATACACTCCATGATTATGTATATTAAATTAGTCTTAAATGTAAAAAAAAAACAAAAAAAAAAAACAATGTGATGGGACATCCTTTGGAAATAAACAAGTTGCATAACGTCCATCAAAGGAGCGTCTCTGGCTCAGAAGCGAATCGCTGAGCTTTAGAGCATTTCTGATGGAGTACATGATGCTCAGAAAGAGACAAAAAGAAAAAGAAGGAGCAGTGGAGCTGTGCAACATGACTATGGCTATAAGCCTTGAACAGCACAAGTCATTGATGGAAAGAGAAAAAAAGAGACTGGAAAATGATGAGATGTCAAACTGTGAGAGTAAACAGGGCAGAGAGACGGCTTTTAGCTTCACAATTAAGCATGCCAATAACACTGAGCAGAGCTGTCAAGGGTGTCAGGGGTGCTCTCTTTTTAACAATCCAAACATCCGCTGCGCTTATAAACAGCCCTCTCCCCTGCTCCAGCCATCCTTTTACTCGTTTACAGCTCCTACTGAGGGGCACCAGGCTTTCTCAGTCAGCGGCACCGGAGGTTCAGTGGACGACTCGAGGTCAGAGGTCAAAGGGAATGATAAGGAAGACTTTCTCTGGAAAAAAAAAGAAGAATGGGGCCTGACCACAGGGTTCTGAAAACTCCATCGTAGAGAGCGAGAACACCACAAGGGCACTGTGTATCAATTCGACCTGCTATTCATACATTTCTTAGAAAGCATACTTAAACGTCTAAATTTTTTTTTTGATTTATTAACATGTCTGTGGGTCAGCTTACAAAATGAAACAACAGCAGAGCTGTATTGTGAATCTTCAAGTAAAGCTGTGTAGGAATATTAACACAAGCCATAATAAAGAAAAGAACAAAGTTAACAAGAATTTGCATATAGTGATGCCCATAAAAGTTAATATGCCTGAACCATGAGCAGAAAGGCAGAAGAAAATATTTTATATTATATAATATTATTAAATAACCTCCAAATCTTTCATCTTGCATATGGAAGATTTTGACAAAATGTTCTTAATGGTCCTCTTAGTCCCTGACATCGTGAATTAGCATGAGGATGTGTTTTTAGTTGAGACTATAAAGGACCATTTTACGTCACTCTGGATAAGGGCATCTGCTAAATGCTGTACACATAATAAAATTAGGCCATTTAAACATGACTTGATTTGAAGTCGATCAAGCTAAGTAGGATATTAAAGTTCATGAGTAGGATGTGAAAGTTATTCTGAAATTATATGATACAAAATTTCTTGCGTAAACGCCCTAGGAAACTAATTACAAACAAATCGGGTTGTATCAGGTTTGGTACACGGGGCTCATTGTGTTTGCAAGCATGTTTGTCATTGTTCATGACGACGATCAGACATAACATTACAACACAAAACATTAAGCCTAATATCGTAAAGGTTAACTCTGTGCTGTCTGGACAGCTTTGGTGCCTCGGGGCAAGACTCCACAAGACCTCTGGGAGCGTGCTGCGGTGTCGCGGATCCTCTGCGTGCTGTGGATTGATGGGTGGAACTTCTGGATTGGACTTGTTTGTCCAGCGTATTCCATTGGTGCTTGTTTGGATTGGGATCTGGAGATTTTGGAGGCTGGGTTGGTGGCCTTGGGTCAGCATCTACTAGTTTCACGATTTGTGCGGGCTAGTCTTTGGATATGCGAGTTGTTCTTGCTGTGTATTATACTACTGTAAGTGTTCACCAGAATGAACACCAGCCATGAAAGTGTTAACGCAAGTTACAAAAAAAAAAAAAAAAGAAAAAAAAGAAGAAAAAAAAGTCAGGAGTTTATTGAAACCACCGCACTCTGTCGGTCAGGCTTTTTTCTTTTTTTTTAACGGCGCCTCTTCTGTTGCTCAATAGGACAAGGTTGCCTGACTTGACGATCTCCACATACGCTTTCAATAAACACAGCCACACAGCCAGACACACACACACACAACTAATATTGTTCTGGCCACAGACATACAGCAGTGACTGTGAATCCTGACGCAGAGCGTTGTACTGGGTCTCACTCTTAAACTTCATATAGATTAGAAAACAGTGGTACGAGGGTATAAATATATAGGAGTGTGTCAAAAATCTAGGAGTGTGTTACAAAATTGTTTCGCGCTAATCCTCCAGGACTCCATCGGCAGCATTCAGACATATCAGTGTTAACATGAACACCGGTGCTCCACAATGCTGGCAATAGCTGCCACACTTACGCCATGCTGCATTTATCATCGCTTTTAATCCTGGAATGGCGTTTCGTTTAAATCATAAACAGGCAATGCCTCTGGCTTGGGGTTTGACAGAAGAAAAGGTAGTTAGACCGATTTCAACGCCTCCAATAATTACACCCGCTGGTTTCCAACTGGCGAATGTCCTCGTCCTCGAACAACTAACTTCAAGAGACTGGAAGACAGAGAAATGCATTAGACTTTACCAGGGACTCATGCAGTCCTTGAGAAGGTGAACAGCACTGCAGGAAAAGTAAAAGTCTGAAATAGCTGGCGTCCTCCAGCCAAAAACAACAGGTCAAGCAGGGTTGGAGGTAACGCAAGAAAGATTCACAAACACTCCAAGAACTGACAGACTTTGTCTGAGTGTTATGCACTGCTGAGCTGCGTCTCATGCACTGCAATAATACACCGATATCCAGAAACTTCGTTTTCATTGGTAAGGATTGTTCTGTTGGGATTGTATTGATTTCACAACGTACCATTCTACTTCCTCACTCTCACTCGCTCTCTATATTCTGCACAGGGCCGCGAGAAGCGCGGAGTCAGTCTCTGGGCATGAGGCAGTGCACCCTGGACGGGGTACCAGGGCACACAAGCATACACAATGGGGAACTTACCAAACTGCCAATTTAGCCTAAACTGCGCGTTTTTGGACTCTGGACATACTGCTAATCACTACACCATTGGGTCACTGTACATTTTTTTAAAATGTTCACTGACCTACACACTAGTTTAAACGGTGTATTCAGTGGCATAAACAGAAGGTAATTAAAACTCACTTTTCGTCAACAGCCAATTGATTTAATCTGGCCGCTTTCTTCTCGTTTAGCATTCACATAACGCTCGCACAAACCGTTCATCCTCAATAGGCCAGGGAACACACCTCTTAAGCACAGTGCAGTGAACTTAATCAGTACTTAACTCCGTTTTTCTCCCCAGGATATCAGCCTATCTAAAGAGAGCCTCAGAAATTTGGTGCCAATAAAGAGGAAACTACAGTATGAAACACGCACACGCACGAGTTCAGGACCGAGTTGGCAGGATTGTTTTTTTTTTCCCCCGGTGCTGTGGTTGTCTCAGAATTCCCAGTGGGAGCTCTGCTTCTGTCCTGACACGACCTGCCAGGAGGGCAATGGCTCCAACTATGACCTCATTGTGTTTGCTGAGTACTAGTCGCTCTCCGAGTTTCTTGTAACCACTCTTAAGAAAAGGAAAACAAAGAGCTTTGTGTTGAGACTGCTACTTAACATCTTACACAACCCTTTAACACTGGCCGGAGCCACTGATTTAAATGGAAATAATAAACGTACAACCTGTCTCTGGTTGTGTAATTGTTGTACTGACAATGTAGTACAGATAATGCGAACAGATCCAAGTAGTCATCAGAGAGTGTAATTAGTAAGGTTTAAGGGTAGAATATTGATAAAGTATTCTTAACGGTGCCTTTAACGGTTGGAGTTGAAGAAGTTTTTTTTTTTTTTACTTATTGATCCCACTCCATCTTCACCAATACAGACAAAACTCCACCCTCAGCTAGCATGTTAACAAGACCATCATGACATTAGTTTTATTTAGCTGCTTACACTACCCTTTAGCTGAGTTCCACCTCGAGAACTATAAGCATTCAATTTCTCATCATCATCATGATTTCTGAGGATGTGAAGGGGCGGGGTAACACAAAAATTGACAAGAACCCAAACCGAACACAAACATTCAATCTGGACTGAATGTCAGGTTTCCAAAATATTGTTTTTTCTCCGGCAATGTAATCCACTTGTCCCGACACAATGGCTTAAACTATTATTTTCTAAAAATCATCTCTACATAATTCTCCACATTATTTGGAAATATGACTATTGCGCCTTTAAATATATCCATCTCCGAGCTAAGCATCGTGTGTACAAATGGTCACTCCTGAGACCAAATGAAGAATTTTTATTGTATTTTTCCAAACAGTCAACACAAAAGATTAAATCTATGAGAACGAGAAGGCGAGACAAGGCATCAACTAAAGCAAACGGCAAAGGGGAAAATGAATCGGCGTAGGAAAACACTCAAGGAAAAGAAAGAGTAATTGCTCCACAGGCTGTCAGGCTCTCCCTCTCCCTCTCCCTCTCGCTCTCTCTGTGGCGTCTGCTAGTCGGCAACGATATTATTTCTATTCTTATTACCATCATCGTGGCCATTATCTGCTCGGGATCCAGGAATGACTACATCCACGACCTGGCTGAACTGCTTTTGTGCTGGGTTCTGGACCCTGTCAGTGAAAACATATGGTTTCAACATAAACAAGCAGTATTAACATTTTACTCTGCCAGCACAGCACAAATCCTGTAAATACAGATTTACAAACCGACATCCAAAGCAAAGATGTGAGAAACCAAGGGTGTGTCTCAAACTAGTCAAAATTTAGTAATTCTTCATATAGTATGGGCATATGAAAGTTCACATCAGTGTCTGATGTCTGCCACTGAAATAATGACTTATTTACGCGACAGCTCTTCACAGCAGAAGCAACACGTAAATCCCTGGCCTAAGCCTGTGTCACAATTTGCTCTGATATTCAGCAAACAGCTTGCTAAGTCCAGATGGCTAGGGTTTACTGTTTACGCAGCAATTGTTGGCACGGTTGCGCTAACTGACGTGTGGGTACAGGAGAGGAGCCAGCAACGACAGGACAGTGGTGTGGAGGGATTCACACGGGTATTTATATGCGAGAGCATTTCTTTGGCAGCACTGCCACAGCAAATTTCTCTTAAGCACTTTAACTCTTAAGTAAATCAACCGTTTCTGAAACACAATCATTGCTTCAGCTTTCCTCCACTGTTGACGTGGGATGCCGACAATGACAATGATCTGTGCCTGGGAAAAGCTACACAAAGTCCGACCTAGCAGTCCTCATTCACATCACATGGCAACATATCAGACGTGCATACGATTTAGGACCACAGGGCACAGTGATATAAGGTGAAAGCAGCCAAATAACCGCATGAGCTGCCATGGCACTTTCATTCTCGCCGAGAGCCAGCCATCAATTCTTTCTCGTTGATCTAGCCAACGAGAAAGAATTCCCAGTTCCCAGTCAGGGTAAGCCACCCAGATGTTAGAGCCCGTGAGGACCCACACCTGATGCCACGCCAACGGATGGCTGGGCTGGGGCCGACTGCCTGCAACTGAGAGAGCAAAGTGGAATAGCCTGGTAGAGTCACTGCCTACACGGATCCATTCTGCCGCTGAGCGCCCTGTGCCAGCTGGGCACTGCCTCTGGACCTGCACGTGTGCACCCTCACTTCAATCCTTCTCCCTCCCTAAATCCCTTCCTTTTCCTATTTTTCCAAATAAAACTACCCGTTTTCCGTATAACCTCGTCTAGTGTCTGTGGTGCTACTTTATACCATATTTATTTTGGCTAAACTGTATCATACAGACATTTATAGATGTACATACATATATCATGTTATTTTAGCATGTAAACTTCTTGACATGTCTCATAGTATAACTGTGCACAATGTTTGCACAGTTATACTATACATCACTATATATACACAACATATCACCTACTGTACTGTACCTTCTGTACATTAATCACTCTCAGACCTGTACATACGGACCCACACGCTCATTCACCACAAATATTATAAACAGACTACTTCTGCACTTCTGGTTAGACGTATTTCATTGGCACTGCACATGTACTTTGCACAATGACAGGAAAGTTGAATCTAATCTAATGTAGTATAATAATAAAGACCTAAAAAAAATTTGTACTAAAAAAAAAATTAAAATAAAAAAATAAACAGGGTGCCCAAGATGCTCGCACAGTACTGTACTGTATACTGTATGCAAATGTCCACTGTGAATGTTATTGTAGTTTGGTTGTTATTGTCCATAGGGCTGGTTTTATCATTTAAGAAATCATCTAGGATTGTCACAAACAACTCTCAGTCTCTAGAGGTGTGAAAAGCAAACATTCAGACTTCGGGTGGAAACGCCTTGCTGATAAGAGATCAGAGGAGAATGGCTTGGTCGGGAAGCCTTCGGTCATTCGTATATCCACCTGTTAGAAACATGGTGAGAAGAAAACCACCACAAAATGAAAACCACAACAAACTCTGAGGCAACAGACCACATGCGGTCCCTCTCTTCAGCCTGACACCTGACACCACCGCAGACACAGACAAAAAAAAAAAATATTGATCTTCACTGAGATCAATAAATTTCACTTTCTTGAAGTATGTTTAATGCATTTACATTAATTAACATTAACCTCCTGGCCAGAATCTGCATGAGTGTATATCGCACTGTTGCCACCTGACTGGCTGATTTATAGGGGTGTGATTCACCAGGGATGTTGCGATACTGCATTATCACAATACCTACTTGCAGATTCGATTTGTATTGGACTGTATGACACTTACATGATTTTTCATATTATTTATTTTTTATTTTGTGGCATAAATAAATAAACTAACAAATAATTAGCTTAGACCAAACAGGATGCTGCGCTGTGTGTGAACAGCAAGCACCACCTGTAGGATTACAGAGGAACTGCAAAGTTTCAGCACCTTAAATGCAAACGTATACAATTAAAACATGTATTAAAAAATATTTTGGAATCAAAAATCACACAAAATAGTTGCAACACACAAGGTGAAGTCTAAAGAGGGAAGAAGAGAGAGAGAGAGAGAGAGTAAGAGAGAGTGAAAGTAATGAACTAACAAGCTCTGGCAAAAAAAAAACCTGCCCTCATAATTCATAATTTTCAAGCAAGATGACAAAACAAAAGCAATCTTAAGATCCTTTTGAATGTTGCGTGCATGTAGGTACCTGCGTCTAACAGTGTTCACGCAGTGCTTGGGCTTGTAATGCATTTTAAAACTAATGCGTGTGTGGGGAAACAGTGTTACCTGCGCGGGTGTCTTCGTTAAGCCGTGCGTAGGCTGAGGTGTCAAGGCGGGGAATGCATTTCTCTATCGTCACCCACATGTAGGTCTCTGGGCACAGAAGATCTGAAGGCTGGTACTGACCCTGAGGAAAACAAGAAGGAACCAGTTACTTGATGAGTAGTGCGAGCGACACTGGAGCATGTGTTCACTTCCAAGGTCAGTGTGGGTTAAACATGCATTATATGCAGTTAAAAGAATTAAACAAAAAATAAAGGCCATTTCTTCAAGCACTTGCTGCCCACACATTTTATTTTGAAAAAAATAAATAAATAAATAAAATAAATCAGACCAAATCCAAACACAGCGATAAAATAATAATACAATAGCTGTGCCTTTAACATTTTGTTTTGTTCAAAGTAGAAAGCGCAAATGCGTTCCTGGCCTTGAGAGCCCTTATTATCAGAGGGCTGAATGCAATGACCGAAAGTCAAATTAACTCTCCTACAATGTAAACAAGCAGACGCCTTCAAGACTTCTGCCTTTCTTCAAGCACACATATCAACCCCCTGCACGCACGGACATGCACCCACGTGTGTCACCATGCAAGCCTTTATGGGTTTAGCAGAGTGTTTGGTTGAGCTGCTAATGAAATAAGAACAGGAAAGCAGGAAGAGAGAGAGAAAGACCAGAAAACTGGAGATACACCAAGTCATAAGAAAAAGAGGTATAGCTAATAAAGCAGCTGTGACTTTCTATAAGTCTCTACATCTGATTGTGATGATCTGAGGTTTCCAACCAGCGCTTCTCGGATTAGTTCCATTACACGTCGTCTCCTTGTACCACCTCATGACGGATACAGTACTGTGCAAAAGTCTTGAGCCTCCACTTATTTCTTCATACTTTGCCTCCAAAGGACCAAAGTAGTCTTGAGGAATAGTTCTCCAGGCTTTCTGAAGGACTTTTTTTGGTTCTCCTTTTCAGTCCAGCCCCTGTCTCTGTCCCTGACCAGTTTCAAAAGAATTTGTCCTGTGTGTTAAGTTGCACAGTGACCAATAAATCATTCAGGCATAAAAAACATCAAACTTAAGGCATGAACCAGTGAGAAGCAGGTGCAGATTAAAATTAAGTTATTTTTCACAAGAACCTTACAGCACAGTAAAATAATTTGTTTAGATATCTCAGTTAAGAAGCTTGGGCCAGAGCGCAGGTTCAGCCAGGATACAGCACCCATGGAACAGATAGTATAAAAAGCCTTGTTTAAGGGCACTACAGTGGCAGTTTGTCTGTGCTAAGACTCGAACCGCCGACCTTCTGATCAGTAACCCAGTAACCTACAGCCATAACCGTTTGAGCCACCACTGGCCTGACGATGACAAATGATCAGGCTGATCACTATAATTAGTTAGTAATTATAGGAGTGATACTGAATGCTGAGTGGTTGGAAAAGAAGAGAGGGGAAATGAGGTTGCTGCTGAGGCTGTTACACACAAAAATCTTAAATTTGATATGGAGAAATGAGCGGTGGCTCAAGACTTTCGCACATTAGTGTTCATGTGCTCGCTCACATCTCTGCACACCTCCAAACTATCACTTGCTTACATAAAGCAGCCCGTGTTTGATACTAATTAAGATGCTACTATAGAGTGATAAAAGCTGTTCGTTTATAAGGGTGGCACAAACATTTTTTTAATAGAGCATCTGATTGGATATCAGTGTACAGACTGTATTGGGAATCAGTTTTCAGCAAAGCCAGGTTGTGTTCAATAAACCAGGAAACTCAAACAAACACTCAAACATTCATTTTGATTTCACAAGCACTTTACGGTTCCCGGAGGTTCCACAAACAGGGTTTGTCTGTCGTTATCCCACAGCAGAAACTATGCGCCATGTTTCCACAAACAGGAGGTTATGAGAATCGAGTGCTCGGGCCTCTTATTCTAAACACTGAGTGGTGAAGATGAGGTATTCACACCCCGTCTTTCACACAGTCACTCTGTCAGCAGCGCGACGCTAGACAGGCAGTATGGAGAGAACTGACATTCACGTCTACTGCTGAGGGTTCCTGGTCCTAGCTCAGGATAAACAATAAGAAAAGGACTGATGGTAGATGTGGTGGAGGGGCTGTGTGTGTGTGCGCAATAACATCAGTGAAGACAGGTTTATTGGCCCTGCATTCATTAACCATGTGCTCACGCTCATTAAAAATGACATCACTGATATAGAAATATACACTCAACACTGGTATATACAGCATGATAGCGAAGATTTGGATGAGGAGTGAAAGCACTGGTTTATTACAATTTAAACAAAAATATTAATATTACTGCAGGCAAACAGCAATTTTTGTTTATGACTTAATCAGAAGCATATTTGTGATAAAAAAAATTATTAAACTGCATTCAACAGTAAATCAATTAATTTTATCAATTTCATTCAAGCTAATTAAAGAAATAACTGTACTGTATACTATGCACTAAGGGAGAGAAATAAAATACGAGGGGCGTTCAAGTCAAACTGGGACTCGTGCCATTTCTCATGAATGAGTATGCAAAACCGATTGATATGTACAGAAGACTTCAAACACAGTACGGTGATGAGATTCTCTTGGCCGCAGTAAGACATCTGAATGGTGCAGATGTTTTAAAGAAGGCCGTACGGTCTGTTAATGATGATCCTGGCCGGGCGGCTCGGAGCCCAATGCACTTGTTCCCGTAAACATTCTGGGAGTGGAACGCTGAATCCTTGACAATCAACAGATAACTTGCGGAAGAGACGCATCTGTCAGTGGGAACTGTACCCACCATCATTCAGCAACACATCACTTGCACATTACAGGATCTCGACTGGGAGTTACTGCCATATCCCCTGTACAGTCCACATGTTTGGACCATTAAAATGAGTACCTGGGAGGCCAGCGTGTCAGATCGTGTCTCCAGTGTACTGAGAAAACTTTCTATCTTGATGGTATCCAAGGACAAGTGAAACGCTGGGATAAGTGCATTAGTGTAGCAGGGGGATTATATCATCTTGAGACCTGAATGTCCTTATATGCAATGGAAGAAAAACGTCATGTCCTCCATGACGTTTTTCTTCCAACTTCATTGCATATATCCTTGTCCATACACGTATGAGAACTGTTACTGTAGGTGTAGCTCTTTTGCCAAACTTATTCCTGGTTTAAGACATTGATTACATTTATAGTTATTAGCTGTGAATAAAGAACAATAGTCAGCAGAAAATGCAAATGTACACAACAGTCGAGTCCAGGTCTCAGGAAAATATAGAGAAATAAAGGGAGTTTTTAACTCTCAAAACTGTGTTCTGTTATTCTGCACAATCAAAACTCCCAGTTTACTTGAACGCCCCTTTCAAAAATAAAGATTCTATAAAATATAAAAGTGAGAAAAGTTAAATATTTATAATAAAAAAAAAAAAAATGCATCACCTGCTTCCAATCAATTAGAAGTTAACTAAACATTGAATAGTTGTTTTTTTTTAATCACAAAAAAGTGTACTGTTTCATAATTTTTGACACATCATCAAGTTTAAATGATCACACCCAGTTCTTCTAAGGCCATGTCTACACATAGCCGGGTATTTTTAAAAACTGAGATTTTTCTCAGTGGTTTTGGCCTTTCGTCCACAAGCTCGCAGTTTTGGTCGTTGAAAACAGAGCTTTTGGAAAACTCCGTCCAAAGTGAAAATTTTCCAAAACTCGGTTTTCGGTGGTGTTGTGTGGACAGGGGAAACAGAGATTTTGGCTTGTTGTAACATCTCCTCATGCCAATGACGTAATTGTCTGTGTGCTCGTCTCCTTGATTTGACATTAGCTTTGTTTATGAGGATATTTTGTGCAGTGGTGGACGTACGTACAGTTAACTAGGGACTGTGTTAACGTTGTGTACTGGACTTTTCACACGCGTGTACATACACGCGCAGTTACTCACATTAATTAATATCAATAACTACCTGGACTCCATATTAACATCAATTAACATCTACTGTTATGCTGAAGTGCCTCCCACCTAACACACAGTATGAATGCAGATCAATTCCTGCTCTCTGTTTCACCCAGATGAGGATGGGTTTCCTGTTGAGTCTGGTTCCTCTTAAGGTTTCTTCCTACTACCATCTCAGGGAGTTTTTCCTTGCCACTGTCGTCCTCGGCTTGCTCATCAGGGACAATCTGACCATTTTGATTCATGCACACTCACATTCAATACAAACTTAAATAATTCTTTTGATTGTGTAAAGCTAGACAATTGTTAAAAGCGCTATACAAATAAAATTGAATTGAATTAATGAACAGAGGTGTCTGAATGTACTATAAAGCTCACTGCTGCTGCATACTGTACAAAACTCCGACGACACAGACCCCGCAGACAGCGACAGCGGTTTTGGACGAGACCTGTCGGACTGCTACAAAGCGCAACAGGTAATGACGTTTTGTCTAGGCTTCCTTTTGTCTGGCCCCCTGTTGATTAGGGAGGCTCCTAACAGCACTTAACAGGGCGTTTTGCGCTTTCATGTGGACAAAAATATTTTTAAAACGTAGGTCGTGTGGACGGAATTATTTTTAAAAATGAAGAAGAAAAATACTATACTACTTTATAGGCAACACTGATGGACCGCCAAAAATTTTTTATTTCACCAAGTTGGACAGGTTTGTATGTCATATTTTCTTTCAAATGTCTTTAAAGACATATATGCTCAGTGAAGGCTTGGATGAGTGAGGGCTGAATTATTCTTGTGCATCTAAGCGACATGATGCATATACAGTACATAGCGCGGTGTACTAGGGTGTCACGCGTACATGTGGCGCTGTGCATCCACCAGCATTCAGGAACATGCTAATTTCTTGAGGCAGGAAGGTGTTGTGATCCTTTAAATCTTTAATCTTATAGGACGGATGAAGGCAAACACCTACGCAAGTGCCTGATCAAGATACACTCATGTGCCTATAAATGTGTGTTTGTAGAAGTTGAAAGAGGACGTTAGGAGGTGTGTGTGTGTACCCAACCTGCACGCTTCCTGATCCGCCAGCAGATCCATGACGTTGAAGAAGTCACTGCAGGTTCTAACAGGTCTGGTCATGGAGGTGCAGGGAAACAAATCTTCCTCCACACACACACAACACAACCCTGGCAGGAAATCTCACTTTCCACAAGCGTGGAATCAAAAGTCTGATTCAATGCTATCTTTCAGGAAAAAGGCACAGCTGCCTGAGATGGAAGACAAGGAGACAGTAAGCTGAAGAAAAGATCGGATACTAAATAGAGACAGGACAGAAAAGGCACCAAGGAAGCAATGACGATGGAACAGAAGATTAAACCGAGCGATTTAACGCTGGAATATCCATGTCTGTTCCACTTCCTTCTATGTGGGTCTATGGGAAGCTCAGATCAACACCACAACAATCATTTCTCTGCTTATATTTGTTGATGTGTACTCGGTCGCAAACACGTTCATACTGAACGTTATCTTTCTGATTTTCATACCCAGCAGACATGTAAATATTATTGATTCTGCTCTTATCATGATTCGGTCCATTTACTGAGCTGGCAGCTGCTTCTTACGATATAAAGTGAGGAGAAAACATTAAAACAAAAGGACGACGAAATTTGCCGTGTCTAAATCAATAAACACGACTAGGTTGTGTTAGAGAGGAGGATGTGATTATACAGGCAAAAGGCCCACAAGATCTTTTTATTAAAAAAATAATATTAAATAATAAATAAACGTGTAAATTATTGTGACGATCTTATATCCAACAAATATTAATTTGTCCTTTGCTGAAGCAGAGTTCATCACTCATGCACATACAATACAAAGAAACTAAACAGTGCAACATTCGAGTCTGATCAATGGAGAAATAATGTAAACTGTCCTATCATTATTCCCCATGTGTGTGTTTTTTCTTTTAAATAATATAGTATGACCCACGGAGCATCATCTGTCTTTCCAAGCCTAGTCCCATCCCTCAATGACACAGCAATGAAGGTAACGATGACAGACGGACCCCCTCTTCAAGGCTCATTAACCTCGGCACAGAGAAGCATGAGAAAGACTAGGAAGAGTCCGACATCCCTTTTGTTTGTGTAGTGCTCGTCATATAGCGCTGCTTGGCTTGCTTCATAAGGTACGATGAAATGAGCATAGGGTTGGTGGCAGCACAAACAACACAATGACAAGAACTGGATAGATAGCTGAGAAGGAAAAAAGGTGAGATAGATGAGGCATTCCAACGGCGAAGGAATTCAGTGTGGACGGAGCCGGAGGGAGGTGGTGCATGTATGAACTCTCTATCGGTCGGGATCGGTGATGCTACCGCCATGTTTTCAGGCTGGAACTATTTCAAGATCTGATACAGGTCATGGTCCATGTGAATTGTTGGTTTGATTTATTGGAAAGATAGGTTGTAGAGATTTTACAACACAACTAAGTTCTAGGAAACAAAATGCACCGTATACCCTGCACATTTAAAAGAAAAAATAAAGACTAACTAGAACAGTGTTCGTCTTTCAAACGAGAGGGAAAAAAAAAAAAAAAAAAACACAGTCAAGTGCTGAAGTGTCACCCAATTTCTCTCACTTGCTCCGACAGCACCTTCCCTTGCCAGCCCCTACCTGAGATTTATTTGAAAAGCAATTAATCAGGGACATAAATCCTGAAGCTCGGTGCTGGCCAGGAATTCTTGTGAAAGACAAAACCATGCACCTCTCCAACTTCAAGCCTCAGTGCTGTCTGTGTGCACATGGGAGCCTTGAAGAAGCTCAGAAGAACTTCTTTGTAACCAGAAATTCCTGACACAAACTATGAAAAACTTAACAGATTCCAAAATGTTTGCAGCTTATTGTACAATTCTCTGCATCATTTGTAACGATACAGTAAAAAAAAAAATCCTTGCTGAGACTGAATGGTGACTACAAGCTGCCCTGCACTGCTTAACACTGCATTCATATTAGAAACTAGATATAACAAATCATATTAGTTTTAATGCTTACTTCAAAAGATCTTTTGAGATTTGCTGCTTAATTGAACAGTTTGGCCACAGTTTGGATTTACACCCAGTTTATACTTTATGATTTTCTGCTGCCAATTCCCACCCACCAGCCAGTTCTTCCCATCGCACAATCCAGCACATTCTGCAACACAGGGCTCCTTATCGCATTAAAAAAAAAGCTCCACCTTCCATCTTACACATACATAAGCAACGGAATCCCTGTGTAAACTTTCCATGATGTTATGTGCTGTGAATCATATGTAGACTGATGATTTGTTTCGATTGTTGGACATTGCGATTTTTGATTCAATTCAAATCAGTGGCTCTAATGTTCAGTGTCTGATTTCTCTAAACCTTTTCTTTAAAGGTTTTAAAGTGAATGTACTGTAATTCACTGAACATTGAAACGCTGTGTAATTTGTGTTGATTGTTTGAATGTCACATTTTGTACAAACCGATAATCATCTTTTTTTTTCCCCCTGAAAAGACTTGAATGCCTTCATGCTAGACACTCATCATGGATCCAAGTGCAATAAAACTGGTACATGTGTGTAAATTGAACACACCATACTGTGCCATAATTGGAAGTAGACGGCAGATGAGAGTGTCAATCATTTGACATTTCTGTCAAAATATCAATAATATTAAGCTTATACCAGGTCAGCTTGGAGAGTGTGGATGTGCAAGTGTACTTGCGTATTGAGCAATATCACTAATCTGAAAGCGGTGAAGATGAGGGGCAGCAAACATCCACAGGCACGATATGAAGCGATCCTGCCTTGTGTGAACACTTGCTGGGTCTGAATCCAAACTGTGACCAAACTGTTCAATTAATCAGCAAATCTCAAAAGATCTTTTGAAGTAAGCATTAAAACTATGATTTGTTATATCTGGTTTAGAACATGAACGCAGTAGAACGAGTGTGGACCCTAGATATTCATTTCAAGGAGATCATAAAACATCACTGCAAGTTCAGAGGGGTTGGTGTCCACATCTCATGAAGGGAAGGTGCTGGCATTTCGCTGCTCCCCACAGCTTCGTGCACATCTGGGCTCGATTTCCTCCACGTGCACTATTTTACCTTTCAATCATCTCCTAGACAAAACATGTGAGCGAGTAAAAAGTAAGCAGAATTCCCTTTCAGATGGAGGTGAATGATAGTAGGTGTGTTAATGATGAGCGATATCCCTCCTATCTGACTAGACATCAATGAAAAAACAACCCCAAAAAGGTCAACACTACCACACTTAATAACTAGTCAGGTAGATGTCAGTCGGTAAGGCTTGTGCACACTTGTGTAGAATAGCAACCCGTCAAAACCTTTACCAAGTCGTCCCATTGTCTGTACATTCCAGAACAATAGCTAGGCCTATCCCTCCTGTAAAGACGGTCAACACGTTCAGAGCAACATATAAGAACAAAAAAAAATAAAAAATACCACTGCACAAAAGCAGACACACATGCGTACACTTGCCTGTGAGTGCTCTCATCCTTGCATTAACACACTGACAAAAGCACAAACACTCTTGGTAACATAGCAACAGTGTTTGTTTCGTTTGTCTGTTGGGTTAAAGTCCTTTGTTGGGACTGGAGTAAATACCGCAGCGTAGACAGGAAGAGGACGACTGAATCAGGATCGGGTTTAACTACTACACAACAATCAGCTTTGAGCTGAATCACGGCTAGACACTGACCAGTTCACAAAAATCTTTTCTTTCACCAACCATGCACACTCTGTCCATCATACACACTCACCATACTGCAAGCCTAACATTAGCGTGTGTGTATGCATGAGTCTGTGCTGTACTGCTGAGTGACACACACATAAGCACACGTGCACAGCAATTGGACAGGCTGTTCCAAATGCAGAGAGGAGAGTCCGTGTGTGAAAGACAAGTGTAAACACTTTGCACTGTAAAAATACACCCTCCTTCCTAGTCGCCTGACACATAGCGTCCAGGCAGGGACTTTAGTCGTGTCTGAATTCGAGACATTTTCACCAACCGCCATTTTTTAAACACAAGGGACCAGCCAAGATTTTTTTTTTTCACACCAGTCAACATATTACAGAGGGACAAACTTCAAATAAACACTGCATCTTGGCAGCCCTGGGCTCCTCTCCTCCACACACACACGCACACACACACACAGACACACACTCGCGCACAGACGGGCCCAGCTACGTGTCAGGAGCTCTACGGATGACAAGTTAATGATGGGAAAATATTTTTACAGGATTGCGTTTCAGCAGAGCACCGTTTTACAGGCACAGGATCCCCAGGCCTGTTTTTATCTCTCCATCGCTCCGGCCATTTATTGGGGGGCAGCTCGAGCCCAGAAAGAGCGTCTTTACCACCAGGGTCTTACGTCGGACTCTGCTTACAGTGGCTCGCCCTTCTCCAGACTGTTGCCCTATTCTGGTTTTTACCCGAGATATGTCAGATGCTTGTCCAAAAATGGTGCTATTACAGAAAATAATCTCACTCTGTGCATCGAGTTGAAACGCAGTTTAAAGTGAGACCTACCGTGGAGTTCTCGGTGTGGGAACGCAAAAGAAAACACAGGACCAACATAGAAACCAACTTTTCTAAACATTCGCAATGATTTTGAAAAATGACGGCTTGGGAGTGCTGGAATTTGTTCAGTCAAGCTAAAACAGTCCTTCTTTGTTACTGCATATGGTGCCATTTCAGAGTGACGCTTTCGAACTCCCCCAAACAACCTACATGCAAGTACGGCTCTAAAAATAAACGCAAAGCGAGTTAATGGCAATGCAAACACCACAGATTTTCTGCTGGACCTCTCTGGATTCATTCATCCTGACGCTCAATCTAAACTTTCAGTTTCCAACCCTGTGACCTTCACACCTCCCACAACACACAACAGACGCACTTCTCCCGTTCAAAGGTGCACTCGATTGTACGGTTTGACCTCCGCACTTTGACCCCTTGGGTCCTTGGCCCTGTCAGTGCTCCTCAAGGGAGAGCTGGAGCGAATGCTCGCCGACTGGGCCCCAATCTAAACACATAAACCATTACCATGTCAAGCTGTGACAACCTTTTAAAGAGCATGCTTGGTAAAATGGGAGATTATTAGAACGCTATGTGAATGGGTCATTGATAAAAGTGGAAAATATGAATCATCGCAACCAAGGGAACATTTTATCATCCTGACTGGTCGGCCACTTTATTAGGTTGTCCATTTTAGCATGTTTGGTCTTTAAGCCTTCAGAAGAACATCGTGCATTTACTTCAGACCAGATCCTGCAAGATCTTGGTATACTGTGAGGTAATGATGTAAATGGTGGTAAGAATGGCGTAGTTTGTTCAGATTGATCCTACACACCAGATATCAAGAGAAGTCTCAATGTAGTGACAGGTTGCTAATGGAATGAAAACCTGTCATGTTCTGGAAAGCATACAGTGATGACAAATGCCTTGTCATCAATATGGTGCGCTGTCAGCCTAAATGTGTGCATGCAGTCATGATGGGATGAACATTGGCAGCAACCCTGAGTGCTAATGTGAGCTCTGAAAACACATCATCATACCATCCTCATACGATCATCAAAGTCCTATAAAGCGGTGTAATGAAATTATTTATTTCGCAGCTTGTCACACTTCGAATCAAAACGCCTTTACAAATTCATATTGCCTAACAAGTTTCCGATTCCTTCATCAGCACGATGCCAAACAATACAGACATCCACTCCGCTCCTAAAACAATTAAAACCCTCGTAATAAACTGCCAACTCATAGTATACTGGGTTTCCAATTGTGCACAACATAAAGTGTGTTTTTAAGAAGATCCAGAGTGAAACACTACCATTCCTCTTCTAAATTACAAAATACAATACACGGACAATGTAGACAGGTGACAAATCAAAAGAAAACACTATGCATATCTATGTATAAGGTCCTGAATAAAAATAAATAAATAATAATAAAACAATACTAATCAGCACATCTTAAACACAAAAAATGCCTAGAAAAAAAGTCATTGCTGGCTACGATATTCCATCAAATGTCAGTGGAAGAGTTTTCCAAAACATAGTTCAATGATCATAAAATTAGCAATAGGGTAGAAATCTGGTGACTGAGAGCCATGGAATGCGAGTTACATTATACATTTAGTTAAAAAATATGCAGCAATAAACAGAATATAAACAATGAAAGAGATCTCTGACTGGGAATCCTTTTCAAATCTCAAAGTTAAGTGGTTAACCTCATGATTGTGGTTGCAGATACTGTATATACTGTATATAGACCAATATTGTGAGAGTTCCCTATGTACTGGCCCCTCGGGGATTGCTCCACTGGGCCTTCACCGGTGTGCTGTGGTGTCTGGTAACAGGATGTTTTGGGTTCTGTGGGTGGAGGGTTGGTCCTCCATGGATCCGACTTGAGTGGATTCCATGATTCTATGGATGCTTGGTCTAAATTTGAGATCTGGAGAGTTTGGAGGCTGGAACTACAACCTTGAACTCTTTGCTGGCTAAGCCCCATACCGGGCAGGCTGTGATGCCCGGAGTGTTCTGATACTCTTCTATTGTGGCCAGCAGTGCCGCTTTGTTTTTTGCTTTTCTGAAATTTGTGCTGCAATGTTTTTTCTGGCTGATATGACAGTGTTGGGCCCTTGGGGGAGGCACTTAAACCTATGACCATATAAAATACTGAGCAACTAGAGATATGGGAATTTTGTGGGCTGCGGTAGAAAGGCCATTTGAACGTTTCTGGTCCCTGATTTCTAATTAGCTAGTAATTAATTCTAATCAATATACAGCTACATAAAACAGTGCGTCTGGAAAATGCGTGAAAGAGAAAGAATTTCAAGCATGCCAGAATGCATGATCTGATTTGTATTTCGGCTGGAAAATTTACAGACACATTTTGGAGACCTCCGAGTGTTATGCAACCTTGTATAAAAAGGAGTATAATAGGTGACCTTTAATAGAGGTGTCAAACACAAAGGCAGGGAATCTAAAGGAAACCTTAAAAACATTCAATCATACATGTACAGTCAGGAAAATCATCCTAAATGACACAACTAGTTCTCTGCCCCAACATGCACAGCCATCACAAATCTGATCTACCATAACACACCCTGAAGTGTGAACTCAACTGAAGCAGGTAAGAGTCATCCAGTGAATACTGTGAAGCATTCATGAAAGAAGCCCAAATGGAACAGATTACATGGTGAAAATGACTCGACTTCAAAGCTATGGCGGCACGGGGGATTAAAAAAAAAAAAAAAAAAAAGAGGCGAGCTCCTGCCAAACAAAACGTGCGGCAATTGTTTATCTTTTCTCTCCGAGTCGCTCTCTTTCATTCCACCGGATCGCCGCCTCTCGCTTGCTTGCTATCGCTTTCATCTAGTGTGCTCTGCTGGTGACATGCGGTTTACGGGGCTGCTGCAGAGGCGGAGGAGAAAGGACAGAGTGGCTTGGAAGAGAGCTTGGCTCGAGACGGAGCTCTTCACACATTGGACTGAGGAGTTTAAAGGCCTCCGCAGCCTGACATAAGATCTCCTGGATCTACACGTTCCATATGGGTTTAATGGTTCAGGTCCTTTAGGAAGTTCATCCAAAAGTACTAAGGCAGCTAATAATGAAAGTTGGCAGGCTACACTTAGCTGCCTTCTTCATGAAACACTACCTGGTCCACCATCAGATGTCTTTTATTATAGATTTTTCGACTCGCAGAAGAGAGATAACGGCTACCAGTGGCATTAAATTATGGTCTGGTGAAAGCTTGTAGCCCAAGGCGTCAGATATTGTTCATTCAATCATTTTCAGGCACTACATGGAACTGGTTATGGTTGCGGCGGATCTGGAGAATATTTCAACACCACACATGCATTTAGAGCAGGAACCAGACTTCCCAGGAGGGAAACCATCCTCATGTGGGTGAAGAGCGTCACTATAAATTGTTTCTCTTTCTATAACTTTGTGCTACAGTATATAACCAAATAGTGCTGTGCAATGTGCATCAGAGTCAAACATCACGACACAGTGTGCCCCATCGTCCAGTTTAAACAAATAGGGGTGACAAATTAAAGAGAAAAAAAAAAAACAGCTTAAGAATTATCACATGTCCCTTTCCCATGAGGAGAGAAACGTTTTATCATTTCACTACATGTTTCACGCATCATAAGAACTTGAACACTGAGTTGCAGGGACCAGTTTTTCTTTCATTTGTTACACATGTTCAGAGAGAGAAAGACAGATAGACAGATAGAGAGAGAGAGAGAGAGAGATGCGTCTTTTCAGATGCACTTGTTCCCACCTGCCTTGACATTCCTCAAGATTTACACAAGTGTACAGAGAGAGGGAGACAAACAGACGGCGCAATGAGAAAAAACAGGACAGGAACGTTTGGTAGACATTATGGACGGAAAAACAGGGTTCCACATGTAGGGCTGGACAAAGGTTCCCTCTGACAAATCTGCTTTAAAGGGGGGAAAAAAAACCAGACAGATTAAGAACACATTATATTTGAGCCAGCGCTGTACTTCTGTCCCAAATACAATAACCCGAATCCAAATAAGCAAGAAAACAAGTGATTTTATGTGGGGTTTTTTTTTTTCAATACAATTTTTTAAAATAAACAAATAAATAAATAAATAAATAAATGTTCTTTATACGAGTAGGCTGAGGACTGGCCCAAAAGCCTGCTTAGTGACAGGACTGCAAATATTTCTCTTTTTCTCCTCGTTTGGCCCCAAAGCCATGGTGTGTCGCTTAATGCTTTCTGTCAGTCTCTTCCTCGCGCTGCCTTTCCTCTCGATCCTTTCTCCTTCTCAGTGGAAACTTTAATGGCTTCCTGTTCTAAATACGAGCATTCTCTGACAAAAACAATAAAAAACAAGAATAAATAGTGCTTTATTTACACCCATGGCACGGACTTGGGCATGTGTACCTGGTGTGGGGGCTCGGGGTATGGAGGAGAGAGTGCAGAAGTCGTAGCTTAAGTAACTTGTTTATGTGGTAAAGGATAATTATTCAACAATTATTTTAATTATTTTTAAACTTCATTTAAAGGAGACCTATTAATCACCAGAAATTCACCAGAAACCTTTTTTTTGTCATTTTTAGGCATTATTATTTTAGGTGTGCCTTCAGAATGCTTTGTAAAAAAAAAAAAAAAAAAAAAAAAATTAGGGAAAAAATTTTTTTGTTCTTTTTCCATGTTGTCATTGGCTGGGCCTTAAACTTGCCAAATAGTTTTTCCTCCTAATGTGACCTCATAAGGGAAACTCTCCCCTGGGTCAGTGTTTAGCTCCGCCCATGTCTGCTGTTCTCTGTTGAGGGGTGTGGCTCAGCAGTAGCTCATTTACAGAAACCGACAAATATTATGACAAAATGTGTAATCTTGGAGGTATTTCAGCTCGAGCATTAACACACAGACCCTTTGTGGGGAGCTCTGTGACCTGCATTCACTTGTTAAAGAAATAGTACAATACTGGAACTTTAATAACATCCTGCCACATGCTTAATAGGTATTATTGGAAAAAATGGATGAGTGGGAGGATTTTACTTCCGAGTGAGATATCCAATAAAGAGAATAGTTCACGTTGAACTTAGGCAGCTCATGGACAGGTATAAACACCTCCTCTAGATGAGACCCAGCTGTCAAAAGTTTCAGGCCCATGCACACTTAATACTTAATTCTGTATACACATTTGAACATTGGAAGCTTTAAACAGATGTGGATACTGTAAGGATACCATAGTTGGTCTGTAATCCATGAACAATTCATTGGTTATTGCAAGAAAAAAAGTCTGCACTGTAATCTAAACAACACCACCACCACTGAGAGTATCTTGGTTAATTGACAAATACAATATTGATTTGCAACAATCCTTTTTAGGACATAATGATCATGTAAGAAATGACACATAAATGAGTTTAGACCCTTTGCTATACACTTCAGCAACATTTTTAAAAGATAGACAAGCACACAATCTGGAATAATAACGATTTTTTTTTTTTAAAGAAAAAAAAAACAGCAATAAATAGAATGGAATGCAGCAATGTGAGAATATGGTTAAAAGCTGAGGGGCCCAGCGTAATGCTAAAAAGAGAAAGGGAGAGAAAAACCTGACAAAGATAATACATTTGGAGCGCTCTGTTCCTACGATTACAGCTAAATAGAACCATGCAGAAATAGAAACAGTTTATAACTGACTGTCAGACTCTGACACGCTTAAAGAGCATAACGACAAAACCATCTTAATATAATTAACTATGAATAATAGCTACGGCTTAATAGTAAAACTACGATAATTAGTACTAATTCATACACTATGAAGGTAAAACAGTGTGTGCAGGTTCGGTAGCAGCTTATGAGCATAGATTTAGATTTTTGTTATAAACACAAAGCCTTAAACAGAATTTGTTGGAAACTCTATCCCACTTGTCCCATGCTGAAGGCAAATAGTGAACTAGTAAATTTTTAGAGCGAGCCTATAATAGGCCGAATCAACAACATATCGCAAGCCATATAGTAAAGCATACAGTCTAGCAGCACACTTAAAGTCTTAGATAGAGCAGGTTTATATCATTAATGGGGGTTGTAAGGATGTTATCTTTTATGTCCACATATTTTCAATTTACAGTATCTTATAATAAAATATTTTTGTACAGTACTGGGCAAACGTTTTGAGCTACCCCTCATTTCTCCCTATTAAATTAAATTATGTGGATGGCAACAAAACAGGCTGCCTAAAGATATGCTTTAAAATTGGTTGTTTCGATAACAACCTCAGCAGCAACCTCATTTCCCCTCTCATCTGTTCCAAACTCTCAGCATCCAGCATTACCAGTATAATAATCACCAGCCTGATCATCATCTCACTGGTTCATGCCTTAAGTTAGATGAGTTTTTTTAATGCTTGAGTGATTTATGGGTCACAAAAATTAAAGCCATAAAGTTCTTCAAGGAAGCCTGGAGAACTATTCCTTAAGACTATGGTTACATAATACAAATATGTCTGGCTCTTTGGATGCAAAATATGAAGAAATAAGGGGTGGCTCAAGACAAGCACATTGTTTGAATGTACACTTTGGATTTTTTGTTTTTAAGATTTATTCCCAATAAAATGAGATCATTGGAAACCACTGAGTATTTATGAACTACCCTACTGGGCTTTAACTGCTCTTGGCACTTATTTTCATTTGTTATGTTGTAATATTAAGGAGCAGATATAATTATACATTTAAAAACTTTAAAAATTTTCACAAAAATGGCAGAAAAAAAAGGCATGGCAGCAGGACTAAAATCTAAAAATATACTTGATGAATTCAAATGCAATGTCTTTGTGCCACACTAGAGGGCTTTTCATTTACTGTACTAATGGACCCAAAACACAAGTAGAGTTTGCAATGTCTTGTTCTAATGCTTACCTGGACATCAAACACCATGTGACTGTAAGACAATGGCAAAAGCATAGAAAAGGCCTCCGGGGTAAAAGAGTGCACCCTTAGATTACTGCCAGACACTAAACACCACCCTGAACACAGCTCCAATATGATTGTTTCCTTTGGCTGGGACTCTAAATGAACAGGAAGCACTGGGAAACACCTGGCTGAGAGGAAGAAAATGGGAAGCTCTCTGTGATATTCTGAAACCCCAGCCAGAAGCCCACAGAATGGCTCATTCCACTCCATTAGAGCTTTTCAGCAAACTGGAAACTGGCTACAGGCAACCGGGGGCCAAGAGGCCATTAGTCCCCCTCAGGCAGAGACGCAGCCAGGAAATCACGTCTTAAACTGGACAGCACGCTGGCCAGACTGGGCTTGGTGTAATGGACATGGCTGGCACTCCACATACCCCTCATGGAGAGTGCCCAGACAGGCCCATTATGTCCCCTGATAGGAAAGTTGTTAAAGCATATGGCAATGGTTTAATGTTTTGGTTTCCAAAACATTTTGCAAGACTATATATTCCGATTTATTTTTAACCGTTATGTAAATTAAAAGATGCCACAGATTAACTAAATCACTCATTTCTATTTAGGATTTCCTGAATGATGACAATAATATGTGTTATGTCTTAGAAGTCTCTTTTAACAGACTGAGAACGAGACTGGAACTATATCTGACTTTTTATGTCTTTGGCAAAACGCAAGCAGAATGAACTAAATGTGGTAGCATGTAGGCCTGTAATCATTGACCATCACTGTCAAGTCCAAAACCAGGAACGGCAGGGATCAAGTCAAGCCCAAGTCTTAGGAGGATCAAGAGCAAGTCAAGATTAAGTTCAAATGAAAGCGACAGCAAAAACGTTCAAGTCGTTATCAATTCCTTTACTTCAATTACTTGGCTTGATTTATGCATGGCAAGAATGATTGTAAGATAAGTTGTCTTGAAAAAGGAATTACTTCTCATCAAACTTGAGTGTGCGCAAAAAGAAAATATTTTATTCTCTTTTTTAAACTCTCGATTAAGACCAAGACCATATTTAGTAAGACCACAGCCTAAGACAAAGGACAAGTTCAAGTACAGATGGCAAAGGTCTAAGGAACGTCCAAGTCAATATAGAAGACTTCTCAAGACTGGTCTTGTATCCTGCAAAGCACTAGTAGTACTGACATCCACAGGTTTTGCTTCCTAATTCTTGCCATGCACTATAAAACGACCAAAACATCAAAAACAGGATCCAGTATCAAGGAGGCACCTATGCTTTCCCAAGCAGACACAAGAGAGGGAATATAGAGAGTTCCCTGCTTGAAAAAGAGGCAAGCAGCTCTCGACTGAGGTACTTGGGCTCCACTGAGAGCCTTCCAGCAGGGCTCGATTGTAAGAGCCATGGTGGCTTTGATGAAGGGACAGCAGGCGCTGGGCTTTTCTCAAGGGCGCAGTGCCCAAGAGGATGTCTCTGAAACCTAGGCCCCAAGAGGAATTTCAATGGGTTAAGCATCCTGAGTAGACCACAATAACCCTACGGAGGCATTAATGAGCCATTCAAGCCTGCTGGAAAAGCCGCAAGTGGGTGTGCGGAGGTGTGAAACGGGCGACCTTGTCACCCCAGAATAATAAGTGGAGAGGCAACAGAGAGGCGAGTGGCAGTCGTCTCAGATTTGAGGTCCGCAATTGGTGAGATTAGCAGAAAGGGTCCTGGGGAATTGGAAACTGATCTGCTAGCAGGCTTCCTCTAAAGATTCCAGCCACATAGCCATGTAGACTCTACGTACCTGTATGTAAGACAGAACTCAGAAACGCACAGGTGCAGCTTGAAACAGAACAGAGAAATCCATTCTCTTGGTCATTTTCTTACATCCAGACAACATGGGAGAAAGAAAAAAAACACCAGCGGTAGACTGAATGTGCCACTGTGCCACATACACACCAGATATAATTTGTGTTAAGAAATTAAATTAGTAGTACAGAAACAGCTCAGCACTTGTGGATATTAATAATCCGATGGCGTCTGGGATTTCTACACCGCGCCCTCAGCAGACATAAGCAAGGATTTGCTGAGGAAAGCGAATACATGATTAAGAGAGAGAGAGAGAGAGATAGCGAGAGATCCTTTCGAGTGACACTATGAACAACAGGAGCAGTCTATATCCTGACCTCTTCTTCACCTGCTAATGATTTCTCCAGTCCCATCTGTTCTCTCCCCGGCATTCGCGCTCCCTCTGCTCTAGGCCAGTTCATCACTTTTATTTACATTCTTCTCATTGCTTGCCATCTCCTACTACTGTATATGAATCAGCTGTTCAGCTGTTATTTCCCCTGTCCCCGTCAAGTGATCCCCATCTCATCTTCCACCTGGGTTAATACTTACTCTGACATCCTTTTTAATCCCAGGCCCAACATGATCCTCAGTCTCATGTTCTCAGGACAGGCCTTCCCAGGTTCAACTTGGTGGCTCTCAATACATAATAATAATAACCCCTGGTCACGCATAACCCAGAGTCTGCTAGTTTAAAAAAAAAAACAGGACTAGAAAGTGACTGTTGATGAATCTATAACAAAATCAAAGTATTAGCAACACATCTGCAAGACACACAAGTTTGCTGCTTTGTAGCTCAGGTATGATCAGTTATTGATCGATTGTCTCTTTGTCGCTTGCTATAAGGTTTCCACTGCCTGTCCACAGCAAGCCTCACTGTCTAAAATGCAAGCATGTGCCTGCTTTTTTGGTTTGGGTCGAACTGAAGCCAAGGCAAAGCTATGTTTGGTTGCTGGAAAACAGAATGATTCAAGATGACTGCCATTTTAGTGAACCTGGAGAACCAGCACATGCCTCTGCTAATTCCACAGCTTAACTGCCCACATGACAATTTCAATATCATAAAAACGTCTCAAGCGGTCTCTCTCCTTTCCAAGCTCAAACCCTCTTTGCTCATGACGGTAATAAGGGATGTTGCTCCGGCAACACAAAGTTTGTGTTTGGTAATAACAAAAAGAAGGAGATGACAGGAAACAAAGGCTGCACTGAAGGTGTGTGCAGACATGTACAAGCACTGGACCTGGCCTTTGTAGTGTCTTTATACCTCAATTGCTACTGGCATACACTTTATTGCCTGGAAACACACTATGCGTGTATTCTGATTCAAAAAGGAGAAGGATTAAATAGTTTGAGGTACAAGGTGGATTAAATGTACTGCCACTGAGGTTGAGGGAGAAATGAGGAAAACTATAGAGACTTATCATTTCAGATTTTAGAGAGTTTACTACATGGAGCTACAACCATGTGTCAAGAGAGGGGAGGTAAGAAAAGGAAAGCCGTACCTTGTAGCGCATCTTGGGGCAAGAATGGATGTAAAAGCCAAGGTAGTAGTAGGAGAGCTTGGGTGACTGCTTCTGCAACTGCCTCGTGAAGGCAATTTCCCTAAACAAAGAAAAATCAGAAACAAACAAGCATACAAATCCATTAAAGCAGAACGTGAACATGTCACCAGATTTGAAGCAAAACTCATCTGCTCGCTCATGATGTTCATTAAGGACATTCAATGAAGGAACTTTATCATAGAGGAGACCAGCCTAAGAAACAAGCTTGGTGGTGGGAAGGTTTCTTGGCCGCCATGCGTAAGGCCTGGGTTAGATTCTCACCCACTGCCCAAACCCCAGCCGATGGGAGAGTTGCATCAGGAAGGGCATATGGCATAAAAACCTGTGCCAAGTTGCGTGCCGATTGAATGGTCCGCTGTGGAAACCACTCGATGGGAGCAGCCCACAGGTATACAGATACTGAGCCAATAAGATAAGAAATATTAGCTCAAAATATTTAATCAAGACGTTTAATTTTTTTACTTTTAAGTATTTACCTGCAGAAACATAGAACTTGGCTGGGGGTTCCCTGTACAGTACTGACCTCACTCTAGGACATTTCTATATGTTTGGGCCATTAAAAGAGTTCCTGGGAGGCCAGTGTTTCAGACATGAAGCAGGAAATGTGTACTGAAGCAGGCAGCTTGGACTGAGAATACTTTCTACCTTGATGGTATCCAAGCATTAGTGAAACGCTGGAATAAGTGCATTAGTGTAGCAGGAGATTATATTAATAAAAGGTGAAATAAAAGTCCAGGTTTGATGTGAACTTTGATGTTTGGCTGTTTCATGAGGAATGAGTTGCTCTTAGAGAGTTTGGTGATCGGAAATGAAAATAAAATTTCCCTCCCGCAAACACATTATTTTACCCCCACTGTGAGGCAAACATGTGCAGAAATAATATATTTACTGTGACAAAAGTAAAAGATCAGATCCAGTGTGGTATGTGTAATATTTACCTATTGAACATCTGATTGTGATGGTTATATCATGAACTTTTCCCATGACTGGGCTATTATTTATATTCATAGTGCAATATTAAGAGTCCATGTAAACACAGTTAGTACCTTTATGAGCTATTAGGTACGTACAAGACTTTTAGGGCTACACTTTGAAAAGACTATTGGGAAACATACATGCGTAACACACAGCATGTGATGAGCAGAAATTGCTTTACACTTCATTGTTTACACAATGAAACCCTCACCATCAGTGTTGGGTATAACGCGTTACAAAGATGTCACCGCACGAAACCGTGCAGGTGAGACAGGGGTATAAGGAGTTAACAGATTATGGGCCAAACTTTGCTGAATAATGATGATTCATTTTCTGCAGTAGAAAAGTTCTCTAACTAGTTACTTTTATCAGAAAGTAACGCGGTAATGTAACTTTTGTAATGTAAAGACAGTAATTTTGTAATGTAATTAGTTACTTTAAAACGTAACGGCCCCCAACACTGCTCATCAGCCAAGCAGCATTTGCTTTACGAAACAAGACACATACAGTAGAGGCACAATGAGAGCAAGGGACGAAGGACATAAAACTCTTAACTCACGATAAAATTAATAATACAGCTTGCTTGTGTATTCCTCCATGAACTCAGTAAAAAAAGAAAATCAAGATCATACAGTTTATATATCCTTATCCTTAACAAATGTGGCACTGCTATTTGATATCGGAGATGTGCTAGACCAAATGGCTTGGACAAAACACAAGCCCAGGTCTCCTCTTACACTTGCCTCAAAAAATTGTGATATTGTTTTCCTAAAAAGTGGCTCCTGATGAACATTTGCTCTGCACGAAGGCGAGAAGTGCAACTGGAGATCTCAGACCTACACAGGAAGAGGGTG
>JAOVVA010000041.1:7359629-7370112 GCA_028565275.1 Leiocassis micropogon
GGCAGAACTGCGTGTAGCACTTGTGGAAGAGTGGAACGCATTGCCTCAGAACAACATCATGAGGCTAGTGAGAAGCATGAGACGTCGCGGTCAAGCTGTCATTGCAGAAAATGGTGGTTTCCAGAAGGGAAATTTAGCTTCCATTAATGATCCATGAACCACATAAGAACTTCTCTCTCTCACCTGCCTTTACCTTCAATCCCCTGGGTCTTCAGCAGAGGAAGGGGCACAGATTAGCTTGCAATTTCATACGCAGTAAAGAAAGTTGAGAGGGGGGAAGAAGCAATTCAGTAATGTAATTCTTTTGTGTGGCAATTCACGTATCGACTTCACAATCAATAAAAAAAAAATTTATTTAAATATTCTTGCATTTGAGGTGATAGCAAGTTAAAGTTCCTCTATTATCCTATAGGTGGTGCACTCTAAACTATTCGCACTTTGGCAAGCACTTACTGTAGTTACTGCAATATCATTGTATCAGGTGACTCGGGTCAACCCCATCCCTAGTAGTAAAACATCTGACCAATCACAGACAAGACAGAATTCTTGTATCCAATCATAACCCAGAAGGAGGGATTTAACCCAGCCTCCATGAACTTTGGAGAGAAACACTTCTCTTCGGTTATTTTTCTGGCAGATTAGACGTTTAACAGCAGGCAGAACCACTTTGTGCATGTCAAAAACATTATATTGTGATTAAAAGCTTTGAGCATGTAAACTCATTTTATCTGATCAGCGTCCATGTAAACAGTGAAGCTGGAATCTCCGATCGGAATAATTTCGGATTGTTCCACAGGGGCGGACAAGTTGGTCGTCATGCACCCAAGACTAACAGTTTCTAATCCCAGACAACCAAACTATATCTTCAGTAGCCTTAGGACCCTTATAGCACTATAATCCCCTCTCTATGGCTATATACTACACTACACAAAACTCTGTACACACCTGACCATCTCTCCTATATGTTAGTCCTCCTTAAACTATAGCTATGAGTTAGAAGCACACATCGCATACAAATCACATAAAATTTATTTGTATGCTGTAGAATCCCCAACTTCAGACGCAAAGAAGATGAAAAAAAAAAAGGATAACTTTTTAAGCTCCAGTAGCCCCAAAAAAATATTTACTTGACTAGGAAAGCAGATTTTAGTTATTAGTGCTTCTTGTTATGTTTGTATTGGATGGAGTGTTTATTCTTCTGAAGTCTCCATGCTGGGATCTAAAAGGAAACCAGTATAAGATTTATTTAGTTTGGCCTTTATGAAGATTCCTGGATTAATATGGGGGAAACACTAGAGTTTTGCTTCTAAAAGGGTAGCGACTTTCACTGGGGATGCATTACATATAGCATTTTCTAAGTGGCTTGGTTGATTTTTATTTATTTGTTCGTTCACTGTGATATTAGGTGTTTGTTTGTGATTAGGATTAACTGAGATACAGCAAGCTTCATCCTCAGATCACTAAAAGCGTCTCGAATGTTCATGGAACATGGGAGGACAAAAGCAGTCTCTGCAAACAGTCAGGATTTGTATATACAGTGTTCAGGCTATAAAAAAAGCTTTCACTGTACTTGCACTGCCCCCTAGAGGAAGATGTAAGTCAAAGCATTAATTTAACTCAATCAAAGCTCATTCAATGGATCATCTTTACTTAAAGATTTGAAATGTTTAAGGTTAAAGGTTTTCATTATAAATTAAAAATCTCTTTGCAACTTTTGATAAGTCTTTTGTTGTATCTAGAATCTCAACAACCAGTTTAGGAAAAATTATTACCCTATGAGGATGAGAATATCCCCTATTAGTTATAGAACACTCACTGTTAAAGGCACATTTATTTATACATAAAATCTAATCCAATAAACAAATCATTTACAAAATCAAATTTACCAAATGTGGCTCTATACCCAATTAAGGCGAATATTGTAACTTCACTGCCTTTGATTTGCAACATAAAAATGTTAAGTTTAAAAGTTCTAAAGAAAAATAAATAAATAAATAAAATCACAAAAGTAAAACTAAATCTTGAAAAAAATCTAAAAATTTTACACCTCCAAGTATTTCAATGAGGGTCAGACTGAGTTCATATTACAAAAACATGGGATTCTTGGTCGTTTTCTTTAAAAGATGGCTACAGTTTAAAAAAAAAACAAAAAAAACAAGCACAAGTAACTGAGGGTTATGCACGAGTTAAAACAATCTTGTTGTTATGAAGCGATAAATTTTGGACATATTCATGTCTGACTTAGAATTTATAAGAGAATATTATTGAATGAAATATTACATGTAACTGAAAAATTCTGAATTGTGCAAAAAAAAAGGATTTATAGTCGTTATATTGCATCAACTAATGGTTATTGAGTTTTTCGAAGAGGAAAGTCAATCAGTTCTTTCTGTTTATTAGCTCAGTGACAAATTGACTGTGTTATTGCTGGAATATATCTGCAGTTTCCTGTGTCCCAGGTTTCAGCCTGTTAACATTGACGGAGTGCAAGGATAATGGAGCAAACAGCAATCAAAAACTTGGCTCAAGCCTCTCAGAAGTATAAAAGACAAGGCTGACATGATTCAAATCTGGAGTCAAAGCCCATTAATGAACCTAGTCCTTGCCAATCTCATGCACTTGGGATGAGATGATATAAGTGAACATTGCTGAAAAATTGGTGAGCTTTTTCTTTCGAGGTTTCGCTCACACATACAAGCTCCGTTGGCTCGACTCCACTCGCTGTAATTTTGTAAAAGGTCACTTGGACTGAGAAATGTGTTGATGGAAAAAGACAATTACACAAATTTTGAAATCAAATGCCTCTAATTTGTGTTCGCTGGTTTTGTGATAAAGCGCGTTCAGAGCGGGGTCGCCTGCGCATAAGTAAACATCTCGTTATGAAGCCGGTGCTGCACGTCCTGTTCGTTCCCCTCTCTCCGGGTTTAATGGCCTCGGACAGTATCCCGAACGGCGCAATGATGGAGTGAGGAGAAGCCTGCCGGGGAAGTGTGTGATATATCACACACTAGCAGAAACTCCTCCGTTTCCGTTCTGCCAGCGAGTGATAGGTTGATATTAACGCACTAAAGGGACTGCGCTTTAACAGCACACAGTTACCACATGTCAAACAAGCGCCGGAAAGCCCGTGCTGCTTTTTCGTCTTGTGTGCTATCCTGAATGCTTTATGGATGAAACAAGTAAATGGCTTGAAGCAAAGCAGATACAAGTACATGGTAACCTTGTTGAGATGAGGCCGCCATTGTGATGAGGCCGGCTATGCACTCAGGAAAATGAAGCCGTCAGAGGGATCAATCCTAGCAGACTTGGACAGAAATATGAGTTGTAATGTCTCAAGAGTCAAAAAAAAAAAAAAGATACAATATGGTTCCTATCAAAGACAAGCTGATCTCACCCAACCAAGTGCAAGACGCAAAAAAAAAAAAAAACTTTTAATCTCTACTTTTACTAAATAAACATGAGTAAAAACTATATCTTGGCAAATTTCTAACCTCTAAGCGATGAAGAGCGTCATCAGGCAGCGAGTCGGTGATAAATTCTTCCAGCGGTTTGGGTTTGGGTTGGCCAGACACTGGGGTCGCCGGAGCAGGCTTGAAGTTCGTTAAAGCGCCTCCTCCATCCTGTTGCTTCTGCTGCTCCTTTTGTAGTCGCCGCTCTTTCCGGATATCCTTCGCTTTGCGACATGGAGGTTTGCTTGGGTCCGCTCCCTGTCCTGGGTCGACAGAAACAAACAGAAGATTCACCCGTCACCATCAGCATCATTAGTGTACCACGCCCAAAGAGAACAGGACTTGCGAGAGTTTTGTCGAGATGACTACGAATTTATTACGTTTCAAGCAGATGATATTCTGTCGTGTAAAAGAGCAAGTCTATCTGGCCTCTAATCCATTTAAAGAAGCAGTAGATCACTTTTTTTGGTGCTCTTTTTATGAATTCAAGTCTCTTCTTAAGTATCTAAATCATTAAGAAATGGCACTGAAACAAATTTTTAAAAATCTGATGTATTGATGCAACTTAACTCTGACCAATCAGATCCCAGGGGTCCAGTTGCTGCTGTCTGTACATTAAAGTCAAATGTGTTATAACAGTTATAGTTCAATAACATACAACCCCAAACTGTGCTAGTTAAACAGCATCAAGTCAAAAGGTTCCATCATCTATATCTGTTTGCATACAATATAATAGACTGTAAAAAGTCACAGTTTCAGCAGGGTCAAATTATCAACCTGTATCAAGCAAGGAAAACTAAAACATTATTGGAATTAAGAAAGGAAGTGTCCATCACATTGTTAAACCTTGGAAAGATAAAACCTGGATGACTGACAGTTGATTACCTAAACGCTTGCATAGTGGTCACTGTACAAGCTTCTGCAGGCTGTGTTATGACCTGAGGTTGCTTCAGGTGGTCAGGTCTAGGCTCAGCAACATCATGTGACAATAAAATGAATTCAGCAAACAACCTGAATAACCAGCTAATCACATATGGACTTGTTTTTTTTCCTGATGGAACAGGCATATCCCAGGACTCAAACTGTGAAAGAGAGAGTTCTGGGAGCATGAGGAATCATTTTCATAAACACTTGAACTGCACACCACACTGTGCTACAATCAAAGCTCAAGGTGGATGAATGATGATGGGACTTTTTTGGCCAGGCAGTGTTCCATTCCTCACACAAATTAAATGATGCTGAGGTCAATCGTAAAAAAGTGAACTTGGTGCCAAAAACATCCAGAAGTCAATGCACAGGAGTGGAGAAAACAAACAAAAAAAAAACAGTTGATCACACACACTTGTTCAAAACAATCTATGAGAATGCTGAAATCATGTGTCATGTCACAAAAAGCATCATTACAGGGATGAGCTTTACAGAAATCAGCTTTACAAAAGGAAATAATACAAAAGGGCACCAGTACAGTTTAAATAAAAGGGAAGTTTTGACTGCTGTTACTAGAAAGGGACTTTAACAGTCAAAAAGCGTTACAGGAAAAAGGCATACAGGAAAGAACAGGAAAGAACTGAAGGTTCTTCAGAGTAGAATATTATAGAAAGATACAATTTGAAAGAAAGGAACTTTTACTAAGAAGGAAAATGAGAGGAAATGAACTTTGCAGAAAACTAACTTTTAATGTTTAAAAAAAAAAAAAATTGAAAAATGCAGCTTTACAGAATAGAGATTTAGAGAAAGTAAAGTTATCAAAGTGGAAATTTGCAGGTAAAGAATTTTTCGCAGAGAGGAAGTTCACAGAGAATGTTTTAACTTTTACAGATTAAAAGCATTAAAGAGCTTTAAAGAAATCTGTTTCAATGGAAAGCAATTTTTACACGAGAGGAACTTTCATTGGAAAGGAATTTTGCATATATGGAAGTTTTCCAGGAGAGAAGCTTTTACCGGAGAAAGTTAGAGGGAAAATTAAGTATTACAGTAAAGGAACTTTTACAGGACAAAAGATATTACAGGAATAGACTTTTGCATAATGGAGCTTTACAGAATGGAGCTTTTACTGGACAGGTATTTACGCAGTATTTACTACCAGAGACTGAACATTTACATTGATATTTTTATAGAAAAAGCGTTAAGGCGTAGTAGTTAGTGGTTAGCACTGTCGCATTGCACCTCCAGGGTCCGGGTTCGATTGCCGTCTCTGACTGGATGGAGTTTGCATGTTCTCCCCGTGCTTGGTGGGTTTCCTCTCGGTACTCCGGTTTGCTTCCTCAGATCAGAGACCTGCCCTGTAGTGTGTGAATGAGTGCGTGAGTGTGTGAATGTGTGTGTGTGTGTGTGTGTGTGTATGCCCTGCAACGGACTGGCGCCCTGTCCAGGGTGTACCCCGCCTCATGCCCCAAGCCTCCTGGGACAGGCTCCAGGCCCCCCGCGATCCTGAATACAGGATTAAGCAGTATAAAAGATGAGTGAGTGAGTGAGTGAAGAAACACTATACAGAAAAGAGCTTTCAGGTCTTCATCAGCTTTACAGAATGCAGCTTTACTACAGTTTGGCATTAAAGAGAGTTATGACACCTTTTGCATGCTGCCTTCAAAACTGAATTACAACCAAAGCTCGGGTCTCCCACAAACAGACTAAAACGCAGGATATTCCAACCAAAAGAAAAATGCTATAATGGAGAGCAGATACTGTGTGAAGTCTACATTTGGAGCCATTTTGCCGGGTGTGAAAGCGTGTTCCCAATTGCTATGTGCTGGTTAGCTGCAGGGCTCTGGGTATGCATGCTTATACTTGCGTGTTTAAAAAGAGAGGGAAAAAAAAATATATCTCACTTTTCTTATAGTTCTTCCAGCAAGTTCTGAAAGTAATGAAAGATGGTCTATGCGTATGCATATGGAAGCCACATGGCGAGCATACGTGTGTGTAATCTGCAAAGCCTTCTCTCCATCACCGAAGGAGGCTTCTAGCTCACTGCAGTGAATAACAGGGATTCGGTCCTTCCGTGGACATGGAACTCATTTTCCCGTCCTCCGACAACATGACATCATTGTAGCCGAGGCTGTAAAACAACATGCACTCTGTTCACTGGCTCCTGCTGCTTTTTGTTTTCAGAGCTCTCAGGTTTAAATGGAGCAAAAAGCCTCCTCCTTGCTTCAGGCCTGGGGCTTCCTGGAGGAAAACACAGGTATTTCTGGACTGCGGATCAGGCGATAGTCTGAGATTAATACTCACCACACAGTAAAAGTGGCGTAAATATTAGTGATAGCAGCTTAAGTTGTCGAATCGTCCAACACTCTTTGTAACAGCTGTACCTTAGTACTGATGTCAGCATTTCATATGAATAGTTTGCCAGCTCAGGTTTAGAGTTCCTGTCATTTAATTCCCACTAATGTTTTTAGAAAACAAACGTCGAAAAGTGACATGCTATGTGCGGATGGAAAGAGGCTTTCCTCAATTGATTTTACAGTGCATTGTGCACCGATGTGCACTCCCTCTCCTCTTCCTCCGACTCCTCCTCCCCCGCTTTCTGGGCTGAAGCCAGACCCCCAGAGCAAAAGTTTACACACTGACATCCTGTTTGGAGCAATAAGGAAAGCAAGGCCATTTCCTGCCTGGGCCCGCGCCAGCTGCCCTTATATACCCACTGCCGGCCCCGTCACCCGCCAAGAGTGAGACAGAGAGAGGCGGAAGAATGAAAACCAAAAACGCTACTCAATACACAGTACATATGAAAAAAACTGCTCTCCTAAAACAGCCCGGCAACCGTCTGTAATAAATCATGGTAAAATGGACGAGTCAGCACGGGCTTCCACACTGATCGCTTTTGTGTGACAAAAACAAAGAAATATAAGAATAATCCGCAGCATCGAGACACTCTTATATGCTGTGACAGTTGCACGCGCACACAGGCGCGCTACACATGACCGTGACGCTTCAGCTTAGATGACGACTCCTTTTTCCTCATTCCTTCCCTCTCCTTGGATCATTTTCCTGTTAATAAATTCAAACGGCTAAATAGAAAACAGCTTCCGATGGATGCTATAAACACGAGCTTCTCAATGGACAATTTTTTTTATTCCTGTAAAGAAAAGTAAACACGAGCACGAGAGGCAGTGCAGATGCTGGGCCGCTTCCAGAGCCGAGGCCTGGGCCCTGTAACTGTCTGCTTGACATCCATGGCTGCTTCAGAGCTACAACCCTGAGTGCATGTACACTGGCAGGGACATTGAGCACCCTTCCGCTATTGTAGTTCCGCTTCCAACACATCGAATGGCACCTAGCATACGAGCTGAGTGTTTTTTTACGTTTTTTTTTTTCCCTCCTCCCTCCACAGTTAATCAAAATGGAGAAAATGTGCAAACACAAACATGTCCCAAGAGACACACAATATACAGAGAGGAAATAAAGCTAGACAGATTTGTTCCTCCTGAAGAAAGATTCTCCCCCTTGAGCCATTAACACATCATAAAGATCCAGGACTAGCTTTTGCCACGTGAACCACGTGTGAATATATATCACGCTCCCAAAAAATTAGCTCACTATAAAACCCACATACACATCTTTGCTAGGTGTAACGTTGTACGTGGTTTTCCCAAAACCCATCAAAAACAATTAAGCTGCTTAATATCGCTCTCTCTCTCCGCAAGACACACACACACACACACACACAGTGTGCAGATTCTAAGCATTTCTGGTTGAGTGATGTTTCTGGCACTCTATTTTACGGGACAGGAAAGCACAGGAAGTGAAGAACGGTGGGCCGGAGGAGTGGAAAGACACTTACCACTAGCATTACCTAGAAGGTCTTGCTCTAGATTATAAACACACACTCGTGCAAAGCCTCATATGTTGACTCCATGTCAACAGTGCAAATAAATTGGCACTCTTGGAAAAGACGGTGTCCTGTGATTATTATTGATTATAAGGAAAAGAGATATTATCAAGTAATGTCAATCAAATATATGTCGCTTGGCCAACACCACCCACTGGTTCGTTCATAAAGAAGTAAATCGATTAGTGAAGATCACCATGTCACCCAGCACAGTTCAGGAGGCAAAACGTCCCCATGGTTTCAGACAGAACGGCGGGACTAATCCACAATTAAACAAAACATTTACAACATTTGGGAGATGCACTTATCCAGAGCGACTTACATTGATCTCATTATACAAGGGGCGTTCAAGTGCTTGGACACCATCAAAGTGGCCACAAGTTTTGTCAGCCTGATTCATATCTGAATCCTAATCTACACTGGTAAGTAACTGGGAAATATAAGCTGTTAACTAGGAATCAGTTTAGGAGTACCAAGTACAAAAGCAAAAATTTGATCTCACACACACACACACACACACACACACATTGTACAGTATATATACACAAATACGCATGTCAAAATGTCACTTTATTCTATAATTTAGTTTGGAATAACAATTCTAACAATAAAAAAGCAAAAATTCATAAACATAACTTTAAAAAAACCTGTAACGTAATCATTAATATTAACAGTAATTTTACATTAATATTCTTATTATTGATAATAATAATAATAATAATAATAATAATCAATGAGCCTCACAAATGTAATACACAATTTTTTCTTCAGTCGCAGCCTCATGCTTACTATTTGTAGCCAATTTATTTATTGTTCCCTACCACTAATAAACTGAGAAATCTGCTGTGCGAGACATATTCATTTCCTCTACAGAGCGTGTGCGCATACAAACGCATATCCAAAGTTCTCCTAGAAATTCCTGTGCATGTAGACAACCTGTGTAATATCAATCACTAAACTCCATCTGTGTTCAGGGCAATAAAGTCGTAAGGGTAGTCATAAAGTCTGTTACCGTAAATTTGTCACCAGGTGTTTTCCGTTCTGAAAAAACCAGGAGGGGCAGATTGGACAGGGGGTGTTACGATGCAGAAAAGAGCTCCTTCTCTTCCTCCGGGGAGCATCTCTAAATCTCCGCCGTTTCCGGAACATTCCTGACCTGCTCATTCCGCTGAGGTGTGGAAGGACTTCGTGTCATTCAGTCATATTCTCGGCTGTAAATCAAACTAAGCGATGTGGAACTTACTGAGGGTCAAAACTCTGACACCTGACCTGTGTACACAGCTTCACGATGATTTTATTTATTTATTTATTTTTTAATACAGCTTACATCGTATTAATACAAACACAAGCTTTGTGTAGAACAACAGGAAGAAGTCAGAGCGTGTGCACTTGTGTGTTTCTGGTGATCTGCTGCCCCCTGCAGGACGGATGCAGATCTCACCTGAAACACTCCACCTTATGAGGACTAGTCTGATTAATTTTAACACAGCAAATACAGTCTTCGCCAAATTCCACTGATGGCTTTAGGTGACAACAAAAACACACAACTAATAAGCAAAACGCTTCTGTGTCTAAATCACGCTGAAAGATGTTTCTGTACCTCAAGAACAGCCATTACATAAAAACACAGGGTTAATCACACGTTTTATAAACATCTGCTTTATTACAGAGACATACTGAGATGTATGTTTTAACCCAATTTAACTAAACCTAAATCTTACCATAAACTGTAATGGAATATAATGGGTCACTTCTAAGTGTGACTGCATCATCGTACAGTTATTTGTCCTTGTTTTTTTTGTTTTTTGTTCTTTTAACAAAATGTTCAACTACAGTGTTTATTTTTCTTAAACGTGATTTCATTAAAGGAATAATAAATTAACATATAATGCAAATGTTTATAAAAACTGAAACATAATTGTTTTTTTTCAGTTTCTTTCTATTTGTTTTGTTTTTTTCATCACCAGCTCACCTTTTTTAGGTGTGAGGCGTGGGCTCTTTCCTGCCACAGACGACACCGTTTCCTCTCTTGCAGTCTCTGATGTTGATGGTTTGGAACTGCTGTCGTTCTCAGGGCTGCTGGGGATGATGGGACGCTCCACCTGAGAGTGCTGGATTTTCATAGGCTCCACCGAAGGAACTTCACCTCCCTCTTCGAACAGGTCCATCCGCTCACCTACACATTAATAAACATTGCTGATATGAA